>CM077158.1:216979191-217079251 GCA_039583875.1 Platanthera guangdongensis | reverse complement strand
CTTTTGATGTATCTCATTGAGTTTTGTTGAGGCTTCTTTCACAATCAGGTACATTTAACCATGTACCCAACACTTAATTTATAAACTTACCCACATAAGCTTATAGACCAAGGGGTCGTTTTGCAGGTCCTATTTGTATAAGCGTCCCATACCACTTATACAATAGGTGACATAGGTTTTATGCTATAATTATGCTATGACATGTTAATGGGTTATGATGCGATCATGCAAGTGCAACTCACCCACCCGACACTGTGCACACAGACCTTAGTTTCCCCCTTTCTGGAGCCTCACCTCCCAGGATACCTCCGTAGTGGCAGAACGGAAGCGGTGTTGGGGCCTCGCCCATCTCTACACCAGTAAAGCACTACCGGTCAGACCTATCGTACGCCTCAACGCTGGTGCACTAAGCGGAATCCTGCGTACTCTTGCCGGCTGGCACACCGGACTTCTGTTGGCAAAGTGCTAACCACACTTGCCGAGTCAACGTATTGGGGTCGGTGCATCGACACTCCAATACCGAAGACCAACCACCTTTACATTATGCACATGCAACCTTATGTATCAGTACCGAGCCAAAGCTCCCCGGGCCATCCCGTCCATCACAAACATCAACCGAGTCAAGGCTTGCCGGGCCATCCTGCCCCTCACAACCATCAACCGAGCCAAAGGTCGCCGGGCCATCCTGCCCGTTTCCACAACCACCGAGCCTACCGCTCGGACATCCTAGTCAAACTAACTTCCCGTGACACCGGGGTGTGTGAAGGTGAACCCCTAATTATTCTAGGTGCTCTTAAGATTTATCACACCTATAGTTTACGTTAGCCTAGGACTGCCGAAGGTATACCCCGTGAAGGGCTCTCAAAGGCACTAGGAACTACGATGGGATTACACCCAAAGTTCCCTTTCGCAAGGCACTTACTATTATTGGTTGTTACCTGATTTCCCAACCCTTAATTAATTTTACAGAATCTAACCCTAGTGCATTAAACACTTCCTCCCTACGGGAAGGTCGATCTTTTGCTGATCCCGAGCGCTACCTAACACTAGTCAACCTCACACTCTACTAATCCTGTCTTCCAATGATGAACTCCTTTATTTACCCAAACCAGCAACCTACTAAGGATTCCACTCTTCAAATTCATTACGCACTCTAGTTTAATTTCCGCAGTTACTATATGCAGACCACCCTATACTATATGAGATGTATAAAGGAGGTACTCCAGATTTTATTTCAAATCTCCTATAAAATTTACCAGAGATCCACCATAACAAGTTTAGTCTAAAATCATAGATTCATAATTTTTCTAATTAATTTGATATTTATTGAATTTTCCCAAATGTTTGGCCATGAGCAATTTTGAACATGAACTATACGATCTACTCAAGTAATGGCCACCCAAAAATAATAGAGATATATTACTAGATACTAATTTCCATAATTTTTCAGAGAATATGTGACCTCTAATTAATTTATCCAAAATAATTCCCTTAATTATATGTAAAGAAGGAAGTACCAAAATGTTTCATCAGAAAATTATATAAAAATTACAGAATCTTAATATGGTACAGGGAGGGTCATTGTGCAAAAATCATAATTTTACAGGCTTGATAAACTCCAAAATAAATTTAATTAAGTTTTCATGGGAAATAGTACTTAATGAAGCAACCCTTAGAATTAGTCTTCCAAAATTACCATAAAATTTCACAGAGCTTTAAAATATAATAAAAAGTCCTCTGAATAAAATGCATCAATTTCCAGCAAGTAGTTACTTCATAATAAATTTCTAAGTAAATAATATAAATTATCAAATTGTTAATGAAGTATCCAAAATAATAATCCTAAATTCATAATAAAATCTCCAGAGCTTGTAATATCTTTAAAAACTACGCAACCCAAATCTCATCACTTTTCAATGAGGTTTAGTGACATGTTCCTTCACTACAAGATTTGTGCCCTAAGCTATGGTTAGGGTTTTGAGGGGGTTTAAGGGTTCCAAATTCCCTAAAATTTTAACCAGAGGACCATACTAACCCTATGGTCTTCCTCACAAATTTTCAAGTAATTCCAAGGTCATTTGACCCCATGACCTTCAAGCCCTAAAAATCCCCATTAAGGGACCTACACTAGGGCTCTAGGGCTACCCTACTCTTAACCACCCCAAATTCCATTGGAGGGTGAGTCATACTATAGAGAGTCAGTGGCCAAAATATCAGCCTCTGTTGAGGTGATTTGACCACTCAAAACCAAAACGGGGGTGCTTGACCTAGTTAACCCTAAAAGGGTCAACCTAAGGTTGGATCAATACCTAATCAAAACATCTCCAAATGAGATGAAAATTTTACCAGAGCCCTAACACGCTCTCTAAGACCACCCACCCAAATTTGGGGGGAGTTTGAGGTGTTAATGACTCCTAATTAATTTATTCATGGATTATTAAATTTTTCTAAAACCTATAGAAAAATATTTTCCAAAAATTATGATTTTTGGATGTGTCCTAGATATAGTTAAGAGTAGCCAATTCCCCAAATTTCAAATCATTTGGATGTCCGGTTTGGAGTGGGCATCCAATTTATGCTCTGGACAGCCCTAGGGATAGACCTCACCAAAATGCGCGTTGTGGTCTAACCAGGCCTCCACATTGAGTGAAATCAATTTTCAATTAAACTAGACATCAAGGGCTACAGTTTTTATGTTGACCACTTTTTCTGATCTAGCCTCTAAGTATTTGTAATAAATAAAAACATTAATAGCAAAATCTATGACAGAAATGAAATAGCATGGAAATATATCCTATAGTTTAAGGTTTGATATAACACGAATCTTGGCGCGCCTTTTATGGTATCCCGTAATCGTCTAGCTCCAGCCGACGACCTGGATTCATCCTGGCTGGAGCTCTTTCCAAGCGCTGCCGCCGGCAATCCAGCCCCTGCCCCGGCCGGCCACCGCCACCATCACCTCCGTTGAGGTGGTGGCTGTCGCCAGGCGACGGCACAGCCGCCGGAGAGGCATATTTCGGCGGTTCTACCAAGTTAATTCTTGGCCCGAAACCATGGAAATACGAAATTGTTCGGGCTCAATTGAGCCCGAACTTGAACCTAGACGTTGCTACGATCTACCATGATGAGATAAGGGGAGGAGGAGGACCTTGTCGGCGGCCTGAAGTCGAGAAGATCGCCGGGAAACCATCCTTGAAGGCAGCGCCGCTCGGTTTCTGCAACTACACAGTGGGGTGGCTCGATTTCTTCAGGTAAGTATTGGGAAATCCTCCTCTTGGCCCACTGAAGGTGTTTAAAGCCTCAGATGGGGAGAGGAGAGGCTGGATCATCAATGGACATTAATGTCCTTGAAAGCTACCTCTAGGCCTTGGTGGTTCAGTGCATCCAACCAGTGGAAGAGCCTGGAAAGCCTCCTGATCTTCTCAGGGCTGTTAGGGGAGGTGAACCAAGCAAAGAAGAATGGCCCTTGGCTTCCCCATTGCATGAATGGCCTTTACTCCATTTTCTCTCTCCTCCATTAAAGGGAAATTGGAGCTTCCTCTCTCCTGCCCCTCATGGCCGAATTTGTTCATCACTCTAGCCTATTTGCAGCCCACTCATTCATCATTTCCACGATATCAAGGCTAACCCAAATGGGGGGAAATGGGCTTGAGCTTGGGTTAGCCTATTTGGGCTAATTTGACTTAACCTTAACGTAGAGTTGACCTTGGTCAACATGACCATTTGGGTTGACCCCAATGGGTCCCTGGTGACCCATTGGCCTCCCCTAAGGTCTATGTATGGTTGGGTAGGGTTGACTTGGCACCTTGGAGGTCACTTGACCCTTGGTAAGGGCACTTTAACCACTTTGGGGCTTGAGTTAACTTGGGTCAACTTGGTCTCTAGGACTGCACCCAATGTGAACTTAGTGACCCATTGACCTCATTTTAGGTCTAGGAAGACCTGGGCAAGGTTGGTTGGGCACATTAGAGGCCAACTCCCATTTGTTAGGGTACCTTGCCCAATTTAGGCCTATGGTGGTCCTAAGTCAAATTGGCCACTTTGGGTTGACTCCAATGGACCCTTAAGGCTCTAGTGGACCCTCTAATGGGTTAGTAATGTTGTGGTGGGGTCATGGAGTCATGGTGAAGCCCTAAGGCCAAACCCTAGGTTTGGTGATGAGGTTATGCCATAGGCAGACCAAGGTGATTCTCACCTTGGCCTTCTATCACTTGGCCCTTTTTAGCTTCCTAGGGTTTTGTCATGACCTAGTCATGGCTAAAACCACTCTTAGGGGTCTAGTTGGAAATGAGATGTTACAAATCCCCATAAACAAAACAAAGATTTCATCCCCGAAATCAAGGTTAAGCCTACGGGAATTTCTATCGAAAAAAGGAAACTTGTAACATCCCATAAGAAGTGAAATATTATATCTCGACGCCATGTTTGCTAAGTGGGGTTTAAAGGGAAACCAAAATCTATGACCAATTCGCCCAATTGGCAAAGCCAAGATCCCAATAAACAAAAGATTAGCCTCTATTCTTCCTAGAGTAGCCATACTAGTTTAAAACAGGAAAGTAAATTGAACATCTTGAGCGGTTGTGATGTATACCTGACTAAACAGCTCTGGATACTTTTGTCGCATCAGGTCCTGCGGTTCCCAGGTATGCTCCTCCTGGCCGTGGTTTCTCCACAGAACTTTGACTAACGGAACCTTCTTGCGACACAAGATCCGTACTCCTCTGTCATCGATCTGAATTGGTTCTATGTGAACTGACCGGTCTGAAGCTACCGGTCCCTCTGTGGTCAAAATCTGCTGCTCCGGGCGTTGTAGAGCCCTCTTAAGCAAAGATATATGGAACAAGTCGTGTAAACCTGCCAGTTCCGGTGGCAACTCCAGCCTGTAAGCTAGGGGTCTGATCCGCTCCAGGATCCTGTAAGGTCCCATATACCTAGGGATGAGCTTCTTCTTCCGACCGCGTACCCGTGAAACTCCGTGCATGGGCCGGATCTTCAAGAAAACCCGGTCTCCCACCTGAAACTCTACCTGACGGTGTAAGGCGTCGTAATACTTAGCTTGTCGGCTCTGCGCTTCCAGCATTCTGTCCCGTATCAGTCTCACCTGAGCATCATTGTCTTCGACAAAATCCGATCCCAACGCCTTCGGATCCTCGTCCAGAATCCATGAAAGTGGAGTCCTACATCTCCTTCCATACAAGGCTTCATAAGGAGCCATCCCTATGTTGGACTGGTAGTTGTTGTTATAGGAGAACTCGACCAGTGGTAAAAGCTTCTCCCAAGGTTCGTTTCGATCCAGAATGCATAGCCTTAGGATGTCCTCCAATGTCCGGTTGGTGCGTTCCGCCTGCCCATCCGTCTGGCGATGAAATGCTATGCTGAATGTCAGCCACGTGCCCAAGTGAGCCTGCACTGATCTCCACTCCCTGGATACGAACCGACCATCCCGATCCGACACGATCGTCCTAGGCAACCTGTGGTAATGAATGAACTGCTCTATGAATCTCCGCACTAGTACCCCCACCGGGTCATCTTTCCTGATTGGAATGAATCTGGCCACCTTCGTCAGTCGATCGACGATGACCCAAATTGAATCATTTCCTGTCCGTGATCGAGGAAGTCCATGAATGAAATCCATCGTGACATCCTCAAATTTCCACTCCGGCACGGGAAGTGGCTGTTGTAATCCTGCGGGGTTTCTGCACTCCGCCTTCACTAGCTGGCATGCCTCACAATGAGTTACAAAGTATGTAATGTCCTTCTTCATCCCCAGCCAGAACATCGTCTTCTTCAACTCTGTCGTCATCTTGGTGATCCCCGGGTGTATGGAATATCTGCTACAATGTGCTTCCGCCATGATGTCCTCCCGAATCTGACCTCCGGCGGGTATGTAGACCCTGCCTCTGAAATATAGCAATCCATCCCTCAATGAATAATCTCTCGTCGAACCCTCCTTCAAGGCTTGGAATATCGGCTCTGCCCATGCATCTGTCTTCTGTCCATCCAGGATGTGGTCCCGAATATCATCTATGACAACCATCGATGCTAGATACTCCATGTACAGCCCTGGATCATTCTCGGATACTAGGGATATCTGCATATCTCTGAAATACCGGACTAGCTCCATGGACATCAGCTGTGGCCCCTTCCCTGAGGTGTCTCCTCTCCGGCTCAGAGCATCTGCGACCACGTTCGCCTTGCCGGGATAGTAGTGCATGGTGTACTGGTAATCTGACAGGAACTCCACCCAACGTCTCTTTCTGATGTTGAGTTCCTTCTGTGTGTCCATATATCTCAAATTCTTGTGATCTGAGAAGATGTCACAGTGAACCCCGTAGAGGTAGTGTCGCCAAATCTTCAGAGCAAAGATCACTGCACCCATCTCCAGATCATGCATCCGATAGTTCTTCTCATGTATTTTCAGCTGTCGGGAGGCGTAGGCTATTACGTACCAGTTCTGCATCAGAACGACACCCATCCCCTGGTAGGAGGCGTCCGTGTACACCTGTAATCCCTCCCTTCCCGACGGAAGAGCGAGAATGGGAGCCAAGGTAAGCCGACCTTTCAAATCCACAAAGGCCGCCTCGCACTGTGGCGTCCAAACGAAAGGGGATTCCTTCTTCGTCAGGGATGTAAGAGGGAGTGCAATCCAGGAGAATCCTTCGATGAACTGCCGGTAATATCCGGCAAGTCCGAGGAAGCTCCGTACATCCGTGGCTGTCTTCAATGGTGGCCAATCCTGAACTGCCCGAATCTTGCCTGGGTCTACTGCCAAACCAGCACCACTGATGATATGACCTAAGAAGGCCACCTCCTTTAGCCAAAACTGGCATTTGCTGAACTTCGCATACAGCTGGTGTTCTCGTAGCCTCTCTAGAGTCAAAGTCAGGTGTCGTGTATGCTCCTCCTTCGTCCTTGAGTAGATGAGGATGTCGTCAATAAATACGATGACGAATACATCCACATACTCCTCGAATACCCTGTTCATGAGGCTTGTAAATACTAACGGTGCATTTGTGAGCCCGAAGGGCATCACTGTAAACTCAAAAAGTCCGTACCTACTACTGACGGTGGTCTTCGGAATGTCCTCCTCTTGAATCCGTAGCTGGTAATAACCTGACCTCAAGTCAAGTTTCGAGAAGAAATGCGCTCCTTCTAGTTGATCGAAAAACTCGTCAATCCGTGGCAGCGGGTATGTATTCTGGACCGTCAGTCTGTTCAGCGCTCGATAATCAATACACAAGCAGAGACTTCCATCCTTCTTCTTGACGAATAGCACCGGGGCTCCCCACGGTGAAGAGCTTGGCCGGACAAACCCTGCCTCTACTAGTTCCTGCAACTGACTTCGAAACTCTGTCAACTCTTTCGGGGCCATCCGGTAAGGGGACCTAGATGCCGGCTTGGCCCCCGGCACAAGCTGTATCTGGAAGTCCTGCTCTCGGTGCGGAGGTAGTCCTGGCAATTTCTCTGGAAATTCGTCAGCAAAATCTCGCACCACCGGGATGTCTGTCACAGACTCCTTGGCCTCAGCCATATCAAATAAAATCTGATAAACCTCCTCTCCCTGCATATGGTCCTTAACGGCCTGTACTGAAGATAAGAGTATCGAGAGGCGAGTCTTATACCTTCGATGACAATGAAAGAGTCCCCGTGCCACACGGTGATCCTCTTTGCTTGGCAATCAATCTGGGCATGGTTTTAATGTAACCATGTCATGCCCAGGATCAGCTCAAAGACTGGCATCCTTAGGATTTTTGCCGGTACTTCGAATGACTTTCCACCAATCTCTGCCTCCATGTTGCAGTGGGCAGAGGTGAATAGCTCCGATCCGTCGGGTAGACGCACCCTCCTCATCAGGCATGTGAACCGCTCCACACCTTCCAGCCCTTCCACGAAGGCTTCCGACACGAACGAGTGTGAAGCACCCGTGTCGAACAGTGTATAGGCGGGCTTGCCGCTGATGAGGACTATACCTGGGGTGATTAAATGTCTTAGGATTCTATAACGAGTTTTCTTTCCTATTTATTCTATCTAGTGTAGTTCTACAAAATCTGACAACTGAGAAAGGAAATTCTATTTAAACAAATAAACATCTTGGCGTACCTGCTATGACCTGCTCTGGGTTCCGAGGACACACCAGGTCCAAAGCATACACCTGCTCCCTTTCTTGTCTACGATCCCCACCCTGGTATCCACGTTCTCGGCCACGACCTCGACCTCCAAAATATTGCGCTGGCTGGGCAGCCAGTGGTGCTGGTGGGGGTGCCCCCCTCATGGGGCAGTTCCTCCTGATGTGCCCCACCTGATGACAATTGAAGAATTCTGGAAGGGGATATGCCATACCCCTGGGTCTCTGTACCTCCTGCATCTGGGGTGGCTGAGGGGTCACCACTACTGGTTCCCTCTGCTCCTATCTCGCCTCCTGACGTGGCTGGTCTTCTACTCTTCTCCCATCTGTGACGCGGCCACACCGCTGATCATTTTGGGCCCCCCGACCCTGGTCCTCAGTTGGCCGCTTCCGGCCTCGGGTAGTATACCAATCCGCCTCGATCCTTTTCTCCATCTCCAATATCCGAGGAATAGGACCGTCGGACACGAACATCAGAGCTTCCCTCAGATCCTCTCGCAGGCCCTTATAGAACCTCTTTGTATAGCCCGCCTCATCCAACTGGTAAGAATCTGCAAATCGTGCTAGGTGGTTGAACTCCCGATGATATTCCACCACTATCTTGATACCCTGTCTCAACTGTAGAAATCTATCCTCCAGCTCGTCTCTGGCCGACTGCGGAACAAAATGCTCCAACAATGCGGCCCTGAACTCCTCCCAAGCAATCTTCGCAACCTCCCTGTCAGCAAACGTCGTATCCAGCGAAGTCTTCCACCATCTCTTGGCATGGGACTCCAAGCAAGAGACAACCAAGGGCACTCTCTCCTCCCACGGGCACCGTATCCAGGTCAGCATCTCATACATAATGTCCAGTCACTCCTCCGTCCGAACGGCAGACTCTATCCCCAAGTAGGACGGGGGAGCAAGTCCTTGGAAAATGATCAGCCAGTTGGCCCCCGGGTTTGGCTACGAAGCCGGAACTTGTTGAGCCCTAAAAGCCTCCAAGATGGCTGTCAAAGTCTGTCCCATCTCTGACTGTAGGAATGGAGTGGGGACCGGGGGAGGTGGTGCAATTTCCGAAGTCTGCTGGGCTCTGCCTTGTGGCGTAGGCTGAGCTGGGGTCTGCGAAACAAACTTCATTAGTAGGCAATCAGCTCAAACCTAACTAAAGTGGACAATTTACATGTTATCCCTCATATGGGCTGTTAGAAATGAACAAAAAACAAGCCGGAAGTGGTTTAACAGAAATTTTATTATCTCAAAAAGGTATCTATTACAAAGGTATGACCTCCCTTATATAGAATGGAGGAGAGAAGAGAGAATAAAAATAAGAGATGTGAGACTAAAAATTTACAGGACATGAGCGGACTATACAGACACAAACCGCACAAGCCGCGCAGTTAGACAGAAGGGCTAACCACTCGGCTACTGCCTGAGAGAGAGAGTGATCGCCATGAGAGACCGCTAGACCGCCCGGTCTCCAAGTAGCCAGAGACAAACCGCTAGACCGCTTGGACCTCAGACAGCAACACACAGCAACCAAACCGCACGGTCATCAACCCGACCAGCCAGACCGCCCGGTTAACAACTTCAACACTCCCCTCAAGCTGGAGCATATATATCGATCATGCCCAGCTTGTCAAAAATATGAAGAAACGAGGCAGATACTGGCTTGGTGAAGATGTCAGCCAGCTCTTTATCAGAAGTGACAAAGGGAGTGCAAATTTGTTCCTTCAAAATCTCTTCACGAATGAAATGACAGTCGACCTCAATGTGCTTGGTTCTTTCATGGAAGACCGGATTTTTGGAGATGTATATGGCAGCCTTTTTATCACAGAACATAGGTAGAGGATAGTTGTAGACCTCTCCTAAATCCAGCATGAGAGCCCGTAGCCATTTTAACTCATAAGTGGTCGATGCCATACTCTGATACTCTGCTTCAGCACTGGACCTGGAGACAACAGACTGCTTCTTGCTCTTCCAGCTTACCAGATTTCCCCCAACAAAGGTGCAGAAACCGAAGGTAGACTTGCGATCCCCTTTGTCATCAGCGTAACTCGCATCTGAGTAGGCTTCAACCCTTAGATGACCATTCTTCTGAAAGAGTAATCCTTTCCCAGGCGCAGCTTTGACATACTCCAAGATCCGCAAGGCGGACTGTAGATGGCACTCCCTAGGTGCTTGCATGAATTGACTCACCTTGCCCACAGCATAGGAAATGTCGGGCCTGGTCACTGTGAGATATATGAGCTTACCAACAAGACGCCTGTACTACGTAGTATCTGAAAGAAGAGGCGAATCATCTGTCCAGGTTTTGTCTTCTCCAATTGCCATGGGGCATCGGGCAGGTTTGGCCCCAGTCAATCCTGCTTCTTTTAATAGATCAAGGGCATACTTACGTTGGGAGAGGACTATGGAGTTGGGCTTCCGAGAGATTTCGATCCCCAAAAAGTACTTCGGAGAGCCCAAATCTTTCGTGACCAGATGTTGACGAAGATGCCAATTTTTCAAGGCTACCCCTTCCTGATCATCGCCAGTGAGAAGAATATCATCGACGTACACAGCAAGAACCACCAGTCCCGAGGAAGTTTTGCGAATAAATAGCAAGTGATCAGCAGAGTTGCGCGCAAAACCAACGGCCGCCACGATGCCCCTGAACTTGTCAAACCAAGCGCGAGGGCTCTGCTTGAGGCCATAGATTGCCTTCTGCAGCCGGCATACTCGGGTCTCCCCCTGAGAAACATACCCAGGAGGTTGCTCCATGTACACGACCTCTTGAAGATCACCATAAAGGAAGACATTCTTTACATCCAGCTGGGAAATCGGCCAATCTCGGTTGATAGCCACAGAGAGAAGGACCCGTATGGTGCTGAGACGAGCAACGGGAGAGAAGGTATCGAAATAATCAACACCATAGGTCTGAGTGAATCCTTTAGCCACCAGGCGGGCTTTGTAGCTATCCACACGGCCATCGGGGAGGAATTTCACCACAAAAACCCAGCGACAGCCCACAACATCCGTGCCAACAGGAGGAGGAACAAGAGTCCAGGTTCCCCGTTCAGTGAGAGTAGCAATCTCGTCATCCATGGCAGCCTTCCAATGCGGAAGGGTAAGAGCTTCCTGATAGGAACGGGGGGTGGAAGTAGAAGAGATAGCCAGAGCAAAGTCCCGGCGAGCAGGCGTCAGACGATCATAGGAAACAACAGCAGCAAGAGGATAATGGGTACAATCCCGAACCCCTTTGCGAAGGGTAATAGGAAGGTCCAGTTCAGCAGGTACCGCAGGATCCGGAGCATCCGTGGTGGAGAAAGCTGGCCCAGGAGAAGAGAGCGACGGCAGCGAAGAGGAGGATGGTGGAGGAGAAGGAGCGGGGGAAGACGGTGGAGATAGTGGAGGTGGCGGAACAGTAGCAGGAGTGGAGGGAATAGGGGGGTTGGTGATAGAAGGAGCGGGGGTGTGTGGAGGATGAGCAGGAGGAGAGGAAGAAGCGGAAGAGAAGTAAGAAGCATTTTCAAAGAAGGTAACATCCGCAGAGACAAATTGTTTGCGGGTGACGGGGTCAAAGAAACAATAACCCTTCTGAGTGGGAGAGTACCCCAGAAAGATACATTTGGTGGACTGAGGGGAGAGTTTGTCGCGGGTGGTAGAGGGAGCATGCACAAAGGCTGTGCAGCCGAAGATACGTAGAGGAAGAGGAAAGGGTTCTTTGCCCGGATAGATAATGGAGAAAGGAGTTTGACCATGGAGAACGGTGGAGGGAATGCGATTGATGAGATAACAAGAGATGAGAACAGCATAGCCCCAGTAGGAGCGAGGGACATGCATTTGCATAAGCAGAGTGTGAGCAACATCAAGGAGGTGACGGTTTTTGCGTTCCGCCACTCCATTTTGTTGGGAAGAGTAAACGCAACTGGTTTGATGAATAATCCCATGTTGCGTACAGAAAGAGGAAAAGGCAAAGGCTAAGATACTCTTTTGCGTTATCCGAGCGTAAGAGCTTAATGGAAACGCCAAACTGAGTTTGAATTGAATGATAAAAGGATGTCCAGACATCAAAAAGTTCAGAACGGTCTCGTAAGAGATATACCCAAGTACAACGAGAAAAGTCATCAATGAACGTAACAAAGTAAGAACTACCCCGCCCAACGGTAAGGGTAGGAGCAGGACCCCAGATGTCAGAGTGAACAAGATCAAACGGACGGGTGGATCTACGAGCTTGCTTTGGAGGAAAGGAAGAGCGGTGATGCTTTCCAAGTTGACATGCGTCTCAATTAAGAGGAGGATGTTGGGAAGGGAGGTGGGGGAGAAGTTGGCGAAGAAGGCGAGGGGGGCATGACCAAGGCGAAGATACCATTGGAGAAGATCTGTAGAGGAGGAGGAGAAGGCAGAGAGAGCAGAGACGTTGTCGAGGAAGTAGAGGCCACCACTCTCAGTCCCAGTAGCAATCGTTCGTTGGGAAGTCGGATCCTGAAAATAACAAGAGGTAGTAGTGAATGTGATGGAGCACTGTAGTTGCTTGCATAAAGAGGTAACCGATAACAAATTGCAAGGAAACTGGGGCACATAGAGGGTATCTGTAAGGCAGAGAGATGGAGTGACTTGAAACATGCCCGTCCCATTGACCGGGGAGTGAGAACCATCCGCAACTATGACAGGGGGCAACCGATCATGGGTGTCTAGGTGAGAGAAACATTGAGAATTGCTTGTCATATGATTTGTAGCACCAGAATCGATCAACCATCGTCCGCGAGTAACAGTGTGGGCACTACCAGAAGAGATGACCACCGAGGCGGATGACCCAGAGGAAGTGGAATCCATTGAAGAGAAACGACGATAGAACAGTAAGCCGCAGCGGCTAAAACAAGTCACAAGCTGGTCGGACAGAAGCAGGCCGCGCGGCTAGGAAAGCCACAGGCAGGCGAAAACAAGTCGGACGGCAAAAGAGAGTCCGCAACGAATAGTTAGCACAAGCGGGTAGAAGTAAACAGGTCGAGGCGACTATTAAACAAGTCGCGACGACTAAGAGAAGCAGCGAGAGAAGAGAAGCAATGAGAAATAAGCCGCACTAACAGGGCAGCGGTCAGAAGAGAAAGCAAGCCGCGAAGACAGGTCGCGGGAAGCAGAAACAAGCCGAGAATCAAGCGGAGGGAAAGAAGTCGAGCGGCTAGATGGTAGCCCGCGCGAACAGAAGAAGAAGCTGAATCAGGAGGAAAAGATCGTTTGCTCTGATACCATGTTAGAAACGAACAAAAAACAAGCCGGAAGTGGTTTAACAGAAATTTTATTATCTCAAAAAGGTATCTATTACAAAGTTATGACCTCCCTTATATAGAATGGAGGAGAGAAGAGAGAATAAAATAAGAGATGTTGGACTAAAAATTTACAGGACATGAGAGGACTATACAGACACAAACCGCACAAGCCGCGCGGTTAGAAAGAAGGGCTAACTGCTCGGCTACTGCCTGAGAGAGAGAGTGATCTCCATGAGAGACCGCTAGACCGCCCGGTCTCCAAGTCGCCAGAGACAAACCGCTAGACCGCTTGGACCTCAGACATCAACACACAGCAACCAAACCGCGCGGTCATCAACCCGACCAGCCAGACCGCCAGACCGCCCGGTTACCAACTTCAACATGGGTACACCACTGCTTCCGCTGCTTAGTTTGTCCCCAAACGAAACTCGTGCGGGGGTGACCCAGGGTTGTGGACTGCTACTATTCGATCGAGGTCTCCTCCGATACCACTTGTAAGACCCCCTATTTTTTTTTTGAAACACCGGGGTCTTAGGCCCAGAACCGCCGCTTTGCGGTGACACCTTCACGCCCTAAAGGGTCATCACCGCGAAACGCCGATTCTGCCAGCCGATTCGATCACAATTATAGCAAATAATTAAAAGACAAGTCCACAGAAAATCACATCAAAGCAATAATATCTCCACGAAGGGAGAGTCCACAAAATATATAAATGTACTGAAAAATAAGGGCTTAAGCCCGATACACCAAATCCTCACTACATAGACACTCAAGCAGAAGCAAAATAAAACATTACTAAGGTCAGGGGCTCACAGTCCCAGCTGTCTGAACTCCTGAGCTAGACTGCCCTATCTCCAAACGGGCCGACCTCCGGGGCTGCTCCTCCATGCTGGGCTCTACAATCCCTTAAATGATGTGGTCCGAAAACCGTTAGTCTATAAGACTAAGTCTTATCATCCCCCACCCCTTCCCCCATAGCCCCTAGGTACCGAGCGGAGAGGAAGAAAGGGGAGACTTGAAGGTGGAGAGTAATCAAGAAACAGATGGCAGCGGACCTATACTAGCAATTTTATACTACATGTGGCAGTAAGGTAAAGTATGAAAAGTAACCTTAACTTATACGAAAACATATAAGCAAGGGATCTTCTACCGGGCTCCCATCGTATAAAGAGTCACATACCAATTTATACGTTGGGGTGTCGGTTATTAACAGCAATATATATAAAAAATTTAACCTTAATTTATAAACTTGCCCACACAAGCTTATAGACCAAGGGGTCATTTTGCAAGGCCTATTGTATAAGTGTCCCATACCACTTATATAATAGGTGACATGGGTTTTATGCTATGATTATGCTATGACATGCTAGTGGGTTATGATGCGATCATGCAAGTGTAACTCACCCACCCGACTCTGTGCACACAGACCTTTAGTTCCCCCTTTCTGGAGCCTCCCTCCCAGGATACCTCCGTAGTGGCAGACAGAAGTGGTGGGTTGGGCCTCGCCCACCTCTAAACCAGTAAAGCACTATCGATCGGACCTATCATACGCCTCAATGCTGGTGCACTAAGCAGACTCCTGCGTACTCTTGCTGACTGGCGCACCAGACTTCTGTTGGCGAAGTGCTAACCACACTTGCCGAGTCAACGTATTGGCGTCGGTGCATCGACACTCCAATACCGAAGACCCACCACCTTTACATTATGCACATGCAACCTTATGTATCAGTACCGAGCCAAAGCTCCCCGGACCATCCCGTCTGTCACAAACATCAACCGAGCCAAGGCTCGCTAGGCCATCCTGCCTCTCACAACCATCAACCGAGCCAAAGCTCGCCGGGCCATCCTGCCCGTTTTCGCAACCACCGAGCCTACCGCTCGGACATCCTAGTCAAAATAACTTCCCGTGACACCGGGGTGTGTGAAGGTGAACCCCTAATTATTCTAGTTGCTCTTAAGATTTATCAAACCTATAGTTTACGTTAGCCCAGGACTGCCCAAGGTATACCCCGTGAAGGGCTCTCGAAGGCATTAGGAACTACGATGGGATTACGCCCAAAGTTCCCTTTCGCAAGGCACTTACTATTATTGGTTGTTACCCGATTTTACAACCCTTAATTAATTTTACAGAATCTAGCCCTAGTGCATTAAACACTTCCTCCCTACGAGAAGGACGATCTTTCGCCGATCCCGAGCGCCACCTAACACTAGTCAACCTCACACTCTACTAATCCTATCTTCCAATGATGAACTCCTTTATTTACCCAAATTAGCAACCTACTAAGGATTCCACTCTTCAAATATATTACGCACTCTAGTTCAATTTCCGCAGTTACTATATGCAGACCACCCTATACTATATGAGGTGTATAAAGGAGGTACTCCGGATTATCTTCCAAATCTCCTATAAAATTTACCAGAGGTCCACCATAACAAGTTTAGTCTAAAAGCAGAGATTCATAATTTTTCTAATTAATTTGATATTTATTGAATTTTCCCAAATGTTTGGCCATGTGCAATTTTAAACATGAACTATACGATCTACTCAAGTAATGGCCACCCAAAAATTGTCATCACTAAATAACAGAGATATATTACTATATACTAATTTCCATAATTTTTCAGAGAATAGTTGACATCTAATTAATTTATCCAATATAATTCCCCTAATCATACGTAAAGAAGGAAGTACCAATATTATTCATCAGGAAATTATATAAAAAATTACAGAATCTTAATATGGTACAGGGATGGTCATTGTGCAAAAATCATAATTTTACAGGCTTGCTAGACTCCAAAATAAATTTAATTAAGTTTTCATGGGAAATAGTACTTAATGAAGCAACCCTTAGAATTATTCTTCCAAAAATTCCATAAAAATTCATAGAGCTTTAAAACATAATAAGCAGTCCTCTGACTAAAATTCATCATTTTCCAGCAAGTAGTTACTTCACAATAAATTTCTAAGTAAATAATACAAATTACCAAATTGTTAATGAAGTATCCAAAATAATAATACTTAATTCATAATAAAATCTCCAGAGCTTGTACTATCTTTTAAAACTACTCAACCCAAATCTCATCACTTTTCAATAAGTTTTAGTGACATTTTCCTTCACTACAAGGTTTGTGCCCTAAGCTAAGGTTAGGGTTTTGAGGGGGTTTAAGGCTTCCAAATTCTCTAAAAGTTTAACCAGAGGACCATACTAACCCTATGGTTCTCTCCACAAATGTTCAAGTCATTCCAAGGTCATTTGACCCCATGACCTTCAAGCCCTAAAAATCCCCATTAAGGGACCTACCCCAGGGCTCTGGGGCTACCCTACTCTTAACCACCCCAAATTCCATTGGAAAGTGAGTCATAATATATAGAGTTTGTGGCCAAAATATTAGCCTCTGTTGAGGTGATTTGACCACTCAAAACCCAAAGGGGGTGCTTGACCTAGTTAACCCTAAAAGGGTCAACCTAGGGTTGGATCAATACCTAACCAAAAAATCTCCAAATGAGATGAAAATTTTACCAGAGCCCTAACATGCTCTCTAAGACCACGCACCCAAATTTGGGGGAATTTTGAGGTGTTTATGACTCCTAATTAATTTATTCATGGATTATTAAATTTTTTCAAAAATTATAGAAAACTCTTCTCCAAAAATTCTGATTTTTGAATGTGTCCTAGATATAGTTAAGAGTAGCGCATTCCCCAAATTTCAGATCATTTGGATGTCTAGTTTGGAGTGGGCATCCAATTTATGCTCTGGACAGCCCTAGGGATAGACCTCACCAAAATGAGTGCTGTGGTCTAACCAGGACTCCAAATTGAGTGGCATCAATTTTATATTAAACTAGACATCAAGGGCTATATTTGTTATGTTGACCACTTCTTCTGATCTAGCTTCTAAGTACTTTTAATAAATAGAAACATTAATAGCAAAATTTGTGACAGAAATGAAATAGCATGGAAATATATCCTATAGTTTAAGGTTTGATATAACACGAATCTTGGCGCGCCTTGGAAGGTATCCCGTCATCGTCTAGCTCCAGTCGATGGCCTGGATTCATCCCTCCTGGAGCTCTTTCCAAGCGTTGTCGCCGGCGATCCAGCCCCTGCCCCGGCCGGCCACCGCCACCATCACCTCCGTTGAGGTGGTGGCTGTCGCCAGGAGGCGGCACAGCCGCCGGAGAGGCATATTCCGGCGGTTCTACCAAGTTAATTCTCGGCCCGAAACCATCGAAATACAAAATTGGTTCGGGCTCAATTGAGCCCGAACCTTGAACCTAGACGTTGATACGATCTAACCATGAGATAAGAGGAGGAGGAGGACCTTGCCGGCGGCTTGAAGTCGAGAAGATCGCCGGGATACCATCCTTGAAGGCGGCTCCGCTCGGTTTCTGCAACTACACAATAGGGTGGCTCGATTTATTCTGGTAAGGATTGGGAAATCCTCCTCTTGGCCCACTGAAGGTGTTTAAAGCCTCAGATGGGGAGAGGAGAGGCTGGATCATCAATGGCCATTAATGGCCTTGAAAGCTACCTCTCGGCCTTGGTGGTTCAGTGCATCCAACCAGTGGAAGAGCCTAGAAAGCCTCCTGATCTTCTCAGGGCTATTATGGGAGGTGGACCAAGCAAATAAGAATGGCCCTTGGCTTCCCCATGGCATGAATGGCCTTTACTCCATTTTCTCTCTCCTCAATTAAAGGGAAATTGGAGCTTCCTCTCTCCTGCCCCTTATGGCCGAATTTGTTCATCACTCTAGCCAATTTGCAGCCCACTCATTCATCATTTCCATGATATCAAGGCTAGCCCAAATGGGGGGGGGAATGGGCTTGAGCTTGGGTTAGCCTATTTGGGCTAATTTGACTTAACCTTAAGGTAGAGTTGACCTTAGTCAACATGACCATTTGGGTTGACCCCAATGGGTCACCGGTGACCCATTGGCCTCCCCTAAGGTCTATGTATGGTTGGGTAGGGTTGACTTGGCACCTTGGAGGTCACTTGACCCTTGGTAAGGGCACTTTGACCACTTTGGGGCTTTAGTTGACTTGGGTCAACTTGGTCTCTAGGACTGCACCCAATGTGTCCTTAGTGACCCATTGACCTCACTTTAGGTCTAGGAAGACCTGGGCAAGGTTGGTTGGGCACATTAGAGGCCAACTCCCCTTTGTTAGGGCACCTTGCCCAATTTAGGCCTATGGTGGTCCTAGGTCAAATTGGCCACTTTGGGTTGACTCCAATGGACCCTTAAGGCTCTAGTGGACCCTCTAATGGGTTAGTTATGTTGTGGTGGGGTCATGGAGTCATGGTGAAGCCCTAAGGCCAAACCCTAGGTTTGGTGATGAGGTTGTGCCATAGGCAGACCAAGGTGATTCTCACCTTGGCCTTCTATCACTTGACCCTTTTTATCTTCCTAGGGTTTTGTCATGACCTAGTCATAGCCAAAACCACTCTTAGGAGTCTAGTTGGAAATGGGATGTTACAACAGGTCCTCCTTAAGCCACTGCCTCTACATCTACAGCAGCTTCAAGCACAAATGCAGTTCCACCACCTGAGTGGACTGAAGCCCAGAAGAAAGCTAGAGTTGCTTATGCTAAAGCCATGAATATTCTGGCCCAAACTATGTCTGATGACATATTTCAGAAGGTGGCTGAATGCACATCAGCCAAAGCCATTTGGGAATCCCTTAACCAAATAGTGGCTGGATCTGCAGATGAAAGAAAGGATAGAAGATCCAACCTCATATCACAATATGAGAATTTCAAGAAGGAGGAAGCTGAATCAGTAGCAGCCATGTATAATAGACTGATCTCAATCATCAATGAGCTAAAGACATTGGACAAAGCCATCACCCTCACAGAGGTGAATGACAAGATCTTCATGTGCTTCCCAAGCGCATGGGATTCAAGGATATGTCCCATCAAGGAGGCCAGGAGCCTAAATGAGATTTCCACTGAATCTCTTTTGGGAAAGCTAAATTCCTATGAGCAGTTCATCAAATCCAGAGAAGCAGCTGCGCAGAGAACACCTCCACCAGCAAGGAAGGAGCACATCATTGCATTTAAAGCTGCTGAGGAGACAGAGACTCCAACAATCAATGAAGAATTAATGAGTCTATTTGCAGAAGATTCTACAAAATGGCAAAGAAAGAATTCAGAAGAAAGTCACTCAGGCAGGATGACAAGCCACAGTATGATAAAAATCCTACTAAAGAGGTGGTTTGCTTTGGTTGCAGGAAACCTGGACACTTCATCTCAGAGTGACCAGAAAATCAGAAGAAGGAAAAGAGAAGAGAGAAGGACTCGAAAAGACAGAAAAGCAGCAGACCTTCTTCCAGCAAATACAAGAAGAAGGATAAAGGCTTTGTAGCTGAATATTGGAGTGAAACAAAAGATGAATCCTCATCTTCCAGCTCCAGTGAAGAAGAAGAAGAGGCAAGGGCCAAAGAGGTGTGGCGCATGGCCATTGATGCCTCCAGAAGCCAGTCAGATGAAGATGCATCTGACAGTGAAGAAGCTTCAGAATCTGAAGCTGACCAGGTACTTGCTACTTTTGATTATAGTTCTGATTCATTCAAATCTGAATTTAAAACCATGTGTATTGATCTGATAAATTCAGAAAAAGAAATTAAGACACTTAGGGAAAGACTAGGAAACCAAGAAAATATTATCTCTGAAAACAATAGGCTAAAAGATAAACTCACATTAGCTAATAAACAAATTATTGCTTTTAAAAACTGAGCTAAGTGAGGCCAAACAACTTGAGTAATCTCTCAATGGGTGAAGCCTCAAGCTGATGGACATTACAAGCATTGTTAATGCCAGACTAAATGGCAAGCTAGGCTTGGGTGCATCATCAAGTTTGCCCCCCATTCTCAAGAAAAATATTTTATCCATACCCATTAAATTTGTTTCTGCTAAATGGAAAGAAATAATAACCAACAAACAAACCATAGAACAAATGTCTAACTCAAAAGGTCAAAATACCAGAAATCAGAAAACCTTAGGTAAAAACAAAGTTCAGCAAATTTCGTCGAACTCAGATCAACGAAATATGACCAGTTCGTCGAACTCTAGTCGACGAACTCTGAAAGCAAACTTTAGCTATAATTATTCGTCTAACTGCGATCGACGAACTCTATATGGTTTGTCGAGCAGAGATCGACGAACTTGGGGCACAGAAAATGACCATGTTCACTCTCTGAGCCGAGATCTACGATCTCATCCCAATTCATAGAACTCTGGTCGACGAACTCACAATATTTCGTCGAACCCAGAAAGACTTAACAAAAATTATAACTATAACAACAATTCTATTAAATCCAGAAAACCATTTAATCCATTAGCTGATTGGATAATTCCACCCAGAAGATATCATCCATTAGGATACAAATCTCAACCAGAATTTTCTGTGATATCTAGTTTTTCATATCAGCAATATAAAGGACCCAAGGTAACCTGGGTCAAGAATAACTAACTGATTTCATTGCAGGAAAAGTGCTATCCAGTAGTTAATCAACAATGGTACCTGGACAATGGATGCTCCAAACATATGACTGGCAGCAAGGACAATTTAATCAACTATAGGTCCAAGCTGGGGCCAAAGGTAATCTTTGGAGATTCAAAGTGTGGTCAGTCTGAAGGCTATGGAGAAGTAAGAATTGGAGCTGTCACATTCAAAAAGGTGACCTATTTAAGTGAACTCAAGCATAACTTCATCTCAATAAGCCAATTATGTGATGAAGGTTATCAGGTACATTTCAACTCAAAAACTTGTATTATTTCTAATAAAGAAAAACAAAATTTTTTAATTGGAAATAGACAAGGAAACATTTATTTAGTTGATTTTCATTCTGCCAATTTAGATATTTGCTTACTTAACATAATTAGTAATCAAAATGAATTATGGCATAAAAGGCTATGACATGTAAACAGGAAAAACATTGCTAGGCTATCTAAAGACAATCTTGTGAGAGGTTTACCTTCTGGTCCCTACAAGAAGGAAGGCCTTTGCAGGGCTTCTCAACTAGGCAAGCAAACTAAATCTAGCTTTAAATCAGTAAATAAAAGTGATTCACCAAGGATTTTGTATTTGCTACACATGGATCTCTTTGGACTCATTGCTGTACAAAGCCTAGGAGGGAAATCCTATAGTTTAGTTATTGTAGATGACTTCTCAAGGTTCACTTGGGTGTTCTTTCTGAGATCTAAGTCAGATACCTTTAAAGTTCTTACAAATTTTCTCAGGACCATACAGATTGAGTACTCTACTCATGTTGCATTGATCAGAAGTGATCATGGTACAGAGTTTGAGTCTCTTCTTATGCATGAGTTCTGTGATAAGGAAGGTATCAGGCACTGCTTCTCAGCTCCTAGAACTCCCCAACAAAATGGGGTAGTTGAATGGAAAAATAGGACCCTAATTGAAGCTGCAAATACATTATTTGCAGATGCTTACATGCCCCTATCCTTTTGGAAAGAAGCTGTAAGCACATCAAATTATGTACTGAACAGAAGCTTGATACATAAACTAAAGAATAGGACTCCTTATGAATTAATTAAAGGGAAGAAACCTAAAATCACCTATTTTAAAGTATTTGGTTGTATATTCTATATACATAATAACAACAGGAAATACATTAGAAAGTTTGAAGCTAAGGCTGAAGAGGGAATCTTTCTAGGATATTCCCATGTAAGCAAAGCTTATAAGGTGTTCAATAAATCGACTTTAAAAATTGAGCAATCTATACATGTTACCTTTGATGAAACTAACTTGTCTTATAAGGAGAAAGAGATTTCTACCAGTAATCCTTTGCAGGTATCTCATTTTTGTGAGAAATTGGATGGACTAAACCTCACTCAAGAGGCTCGAACACATCCTTCTCCACCGGTTAATAAAGATAGTGAAGAAGAACAGTTATAAGAAGTTGAATCATATCCAACAACAAACATAATTCCACAAGAGGAATTAATTCAAAATGCTGTTGCTGAACCAACTCCACCCACTGACTTTGTCACACTTAGGGATCACCCTATGTCTCATGTTATTGGAGACATGTCAGCAGGTGTTCAGACAAGGCATCAACTCAACCAAGACTTGATGCATGCTTATTTTCTTTCTCAAGTTGAACCTCAATACATAACATATGCTGAGCAAGATCCCCACTGGATCATTGTTATGCAAGAGGAACACTACAAGTTTGAGAGATATAGAGTTTGGGATTTGGTTCCAAGACCCAAAGACTACCCAGTCATTGGAACCAAATGGGTATATAGAAATAAACTAGATGCCTAAGGTACAATTATGAGAAACAAGGCTAGGCTTGTTGCTCAAGGATATAGGCAAGAAGAAGGCATAGATTATGATCAAACCTTTGCACCAATTGCAAGGTTAGAGGCCATCAAAATATTTTTGGCTTATGCTGCCTACAAGAAATTCAGGGTATATCAGATGGATGTAAAGAGTGCTTTTCTGAATGGAGTACTAAAAGAAGAAGTATATGTTAAACAACCTCCAGGTTTCATCTCTCCAACCCATCCTTATCATGTATTTAAATTGCATAAATCCCTATATGGTCTAAAGCAAGATCCAAGAGCTTGGTATGAGACCCTAGCTAGCTTTCCGATAAAGCATGGTTTCACTAGAGGCATAGTAGATAAAACACTTTTCACTAGACACCATAATGATAAAATCTTGTTAGTACAAATCTATGTGGATGACATCATATTTGGATCTACTGATCCCAAACTATGCAAGAGAGTTTCTGACCTCATACATTCCAAGTTTGAGATGAGTAGTATGGGTGAGCTCTCCTACTTCCTTGGTCTCCAAGTGAAGCATCTACCTGATGGCATCTTCATCTCCCAAGCTAAGTATGCTAAAGAGCTTCTTAAGAAGTTTGGGATGGCTGATGCCTCAGCCAAGAAAACACCTTTGGCTACTAATGTTGTAATTGATTCTGATCCACATGGGAAACCTGTTGACGAGAATCTATATGGGGCATTGTTGGGTCCCTACTATATCTTACAGCTAGTAGACCTGATATCATGTTTGCCACATGCCTTTGTGGTAAGTTCCAAGTGAACCCTAAAGAATCTCACCTAATTTTCTTAAAAATAATTTTGAGTTATATAAAAAGTTGTCCCAATGTAGGCCTATGGTATCCTACTGAGTCAGAATTTGAGTTAACTGGATACTCAGATGCTGACTTTGCTGGATGCAGGTTTGACAGAAAAAGTACATCAGGAACCTGCGAGTTCCTTGGTATGAGATTAGTCTCTTGGTTTTTTAAGAAGCAGTCATATGTGTCCATATCAACTGATGAAGCAGAATATATAGCAGCTGGCAGTTGCTGTTCCCAGATGTTGTGGATCCAAAACGAACTCCTGGACTATGCCTTCAACTTAAATAATTTAACTCTCTTATGTGATAACACAAGTGCTATAGCCATAGCACAGAATCCAGTCCATCACAGTAGGACTAAGCATATAGACATTAGACATCATTTCATTAGAGAGTGTGTAGACAAAAAGAATAAATAAAATTTTCTATATCTACACTGATTTACAAAGAGTTGATATTTTCACCAAACCCTTGGATGAAAGAAATCACTTGTTCCTTATAAATCAGCTTGGAATGATCAATGGAGAAGACTTAGTTTAATTTCTGTCTACACTCGACGAATTTGCCAAAGTTCGTCGAACGGAGCTCGACGAACTGGGGAAAGTTCTTAAGATATTCGTCGAATGGAGATCAACGAATTCTCCGTGAGTGAAGTTATTTTCGTCGAACGGAGATCAACGAATCTACTTCAGAATACTTTCATCGAACGGAGCTCGACGAAATGTCTTCAAATCTTCAGACTGAGCTCGACGAATTATTTAACTACAAATTATTTCATCGACCTCAGATCGAAGAATTCTTTTATTTTTCGTGGAACAGAGTTTGTCGATTCATTTTCTAGAAAACCTTATATCTAGGTTTTCTTCAACCTCCATCCAGCGCTTTCAGTTCCTTTGCACTTGATCGTCATTTTTCTCTTGCAGGTACTCTAATGGCGATTCCAGCGGGAACTCTTGCTACCATGAAATTCGACACCGGGTTTGATGTCGATTTCGATTCTTTCCAGCATTCAGACCCCATCTTCCTGGGAATCCTGCAACTGCTTGAAGACCAGCAACTGAAAACTCTACTGTCCACTAGAATAAAGATATCTGCCACAAAAATCAGAGAGTGGGTGTATACCTCTTCCACAACAGCTGACAACACCATGACTGACACTATAGCTGGTAATGTTGTTTCCCTCACCCCCGCCATTTTAACAGAACTTTTTGGATTAAACAATGGTGAAGAAGAACTGCAAATTGAGAATGAAGAATATGATATGATGCTAAGTCTGATGGGTTATTCCGGTGAAAACCCTAACAAACTGCTGAAGAAACAATTGTCTGCTGAGTTCAAGTTTCTTGCAGACATCGTGGGCAAAGTCTTGCTAGGCAAGCATACTGCCCATGAATACATAACCAGGCACCAATTCCTGGTCCTGTGTGCAGTGGTAAACAAGAAAAAGGTAAACTGAGCTCAGATCCTGTTTGATCTGATAAAGAAAAAGAATTCTAAGAAAGAGGTGTGCTTTGGAAGGATCTTAGGGATCTTCCGGAAGGAAAAGTCTGTTGAATCCCCGGTCTCCCAGACCATATTCATAAATGCCAGCAAGAGGCTAACCTGTGCCCTTTTTGGCAAGTGAGAGAGGACCATCACAAAGCCCTCCAAGGCTTCCTCTTCCACCAGGGCTTCTGAGAGTATCAGGGCTAATCCAGCCACTTCCCACCCTACTGAAGAGATCCCTCCTACACCTCCACCCTCCTCCACCATTCCTTCTCTACAACAACCACAACAACTGTTCATTTTCCTACTCCAGCTACATCTCCTGCAACTTCTCCCCCAATAGATCTTACTGACATCCCCTCTTCTCCTCTTCAAGAATCTCACCAACACTCTCCTTCTCCATCCCCTCAACAAACCCCACCTCAATCCCCCCATGATACACACATTCCCTCACCACCTTCATCTCCTTTACAACACCATCTTGACAACATCCCATTCTTTACTCTGCCTACTTCCCCTCCTCATACTTCCTCTCTTCCAGATGTCCACATGCAAGATACCCTCCCTCCCACTCCACCAACTACTATCATCCCCCATTCTGTCACCATTCCAACACCCTCTGCCACACCCTCTACCACTCCACTTTTGGATCCATCCCTTATTCCATCTCTTATTGCCCTACTTACTCCTCTCCTCAAAAATCCTATAGCAGAGGCTATCTCACCTCTTGCTATTTCCATCTCCTCCTTAGTTGCCCAACTCACTGCCCTCTCTTCAGTAAGGGGCATGGCTTCAGTTTCCACTAAAACCATGCAGGGGGAGATACTTGATGAAGAAGCAGCAACATCAGTATCAACAACACCAGTACCACCAGCAGCAGAAGTCACAGTAGAAAAAGAAGCAGCAGCAGATGCTGATAATGAATTATTTAATTTTATTCAATTTATTGAATCTGATATTGAAATAGATACTATGGATGATGAGACTGCCACAGAAGAAATAACTACTGTTGGTGATTATATTATTAATCCCACAGTAGATCTGTTAGATTTATTGAAGGTTGTTGACATGGCTTATTTCAACACCCTCACGGAAGACAGGCTTAAGCCATCAATGACTATAGTACCATACACCTCACCCATAAGCCCCAAAGTTGCCAAGCAACTCAAGGCCATTTTTACTACTCCAGAGGCTCCAGCCATTCCATCTCCACCCAGAGTTGTTTCCCCCATCAGTTCATCTCCTCCTGCTCCAGTTTTTGTCATGGATGATTACCCAATGCCTGATCTTGACTCTTTGATCATGGCTGATATAGAAGAGGAAAGTAAGACAGTTGCTGAAAGCACTGTTATGTATAGCTCTCCAGCTCCAGCTCCAGTTGCAGCTCCTCCTCCAGCTCCCTCCCAGCCAGAGAAACCTGAAATATCTGTTGAAGCCCTAAAAGAATTATATGCATTATATGATAATCCTCAGGACTCCACTGATGATGATGAAGATGAATACGAGGACTCAGATGAGGAACCCAAGAAAAAGAAAGTTTCCAAGAAGAGGAAAGCTCCCCCACCTCCTTCTCCAAAGCCCAACCCAGCAAATGACACACCTTATTATATACTCTAGAAGATCACTCCTTACAAGGGCATGCCAGCATGGATGTGGCTGTCCAAGAATGAACAAAAAGAGAGAAAGAAGAGCAGAAGATATTCACCTCCTCCTACTCAAAGATATAGAAAGGATACCCCTCCACCTCCTCCTCCAGCTGCTGGTGCTTCAGGCACAACATCTCAAAGGTCTACCCAGTTTCAAATATACCAAAGACAAAAAGGTAGATCTTTATCTTCAGGAAGTAGCAAGCAGAGACATTATTCATCTGGCAAGCAACACCAACAACAACAGCAACACCAACAACAACAAGAGCACCAACAACAATAGCAACACCATCAACAACAAAAATAACAACAACTCCCTGAACATCAAAAAGCTGAAAGCTCAAACAGACCTGCTTCCCTTGTACTTTTTGAAGATCCCGAAACAGCTACAACAGCAAGGATGGCCAGGTTCCAGGAACTGGTTGACCTTTCCATGATCAACAAAGCTAGAGCTGAAGGGAAGGATCCATCTGAATACACAACAATGTCCAAGTATAGAAAGGAAGACTTCAATAGGTTTGTTAAGGCTAATAAATTTTTCAATGTTGATGACTATATAAAACTGCATCCAGAAGTTGTAGTGCCCAGAGCTACATCTCTAAAAATCATAGGGGCTTCTGACATGAATATGACAAAGGTGCAAGCTATAGATCCCAACAGGGAAGTCATATTCAGTCAGTCTAGAGAGAAAGGCAAAGAGGAGAAGCACAAGGAGAAAAAGCAAAAGAAATGATACTTGAACTATCTTTAGTCTTTCTAAGTTAGTTTAAAACTGCTTATCTAATTCCTGATACAAAGCTTATTGTATATATATCTGCTGCATATGCTAATTTTTCCTGCCAGATATATGTTTTCTTGCTTTATAAACTTTTTTTTACTATGAGTCTGTAATTAGTGACCTCACCCAAATAGGGGGAAATTGTTGGATCGCTAGTTGGATTTTGGCTAGGTTCACTAAGTTAGGATGTCTGACCCAACATGTATAGCCAGGGTCATTGTTATGTCCTATAGTCTAGGCCAAGTCCTTAGAGTCAACACTACATGGACCGGCCATCAACAGACTGCATAAAGACTCAAGACTTAGAGAAATTTCAGACTTAGAAAATGAGTTCGACGTTCGTCGAACTCAGGTCGACGAAAGTCATGCTCAGCTTGACGAAATCAGAGACAAATCTCTGAACTGAGCTCGATGAACTTGAATCTCAGGTCGACGAATTCTAGAGTATGCTTCAACACTAAGTCCAGAATTCTTCACACTCAACTCCAGTCGACGAACTTAGTTCTCAGGTCGACGAACTTTGTTCTCAGGTCGACGATCTCAAGGTACTCTACTTAAACATCTCATTCCAGAAACATCTAAGTATTTGAAGTCCTGCTTCACACTCTAGTCGACGAAGTTAGAATATCAGCTCGATGAATTTGGATCTTAATTCGACGATTTCTGGATCATCTGCTTCAATACTATAAGACCAGAAACAACTAAGTATTCTAAGTCCAGAATCACACTTCAGTCGACGAACTTGACCTTCTCAGCTCAACAAACTTGGACCACAATTGACAAGATTAATCAAGTAATAATTAGAAGTTCTCAGCTCGACGAAACTAGTTCTCAGGTCGACGAACCCAGTTCTGAGGTCGACAATTTCTGGACACTTTTCTTCAACATACTTAAGTCCAAGAAACATGGAATTCTGAACTCCAGTCGACGAAGTTATATTCTTAGCTCGACGAACTTGATGCACATAATTGAAGATTCTGGAAAAAGCAGTTGTCTGTTCTTAGGTCGACGATCTTGAATCTCAGCTCGACGAATAGCCATTATCAGATCGACGAACATAACTTCTCAGCTCGACGAACTGTGGACTCAGCTCAACGAATTCTGTTCTCTGTTCGACGATTCCAGAGTTGGTTATTTTCATCCTTCTGTCCTTATTCTATTGCAATAATTCCTGAGTAATTAATGCTAAAATATTCTCTGAATATTACTGTTCGATGGAGCATTGATTATGATCTTCTTCAGGATTATTGTTTGCCGTTTTTCAATGGGACAGTTGGGGAAACTAATCAATGCAAATATTCCCAAGGCTGTCAGCAATGAATGCAGAGAGGAATTCAAATTTCTAAATGAAATTTATATGAAAAATATAAAAAGGAACTTTTTCCTTCTCTTCCAAAAAAAAGACACACACAAGGGGCAATCATCAGAATAACAGTCGACAGAAAAACAAAGAAACAAAAACAAGGAGAAAGCCCTAGACTAGAAACATAAAAGCAATCTGAAGAAGAAGAAGAACATCTAATCAAAATCAAGAGTCTTCTTCTGTCTTCTTCTAGGGTTCTTCAAAGGACAACAACTACAATATCTGTCAAGAAGTTCCCGGAGCTCATCTGGTTAAAGCAACAGTTTGAAGGCCTATTACCCTGCAGCAAAGCTCGAACTTCCTGAACCATTCTACATCTTAGGTGTAGCCTTTGCTAACATCAAGATCCACTTAAGTCTTCTCAGAGTGTATTTGAGAAAGATAAGACAAAATCAATCTCTCATCCCCCACTGTAAAAAGGGTTCTTAACTCCCTTCAAAAGTTATTCCTGGTTGCAAGTCACCTGACCTGAAGACTTGAGGTTTGGTTTTTGAGCACCTGATCAAAAGCTCATTGGTGTCAGGCAGCTGATCAAAAACCTGAGTGGATTCCTACCAGGTGGCAAAAGAGTGGATGTACCCAGGTTGGGGAACCACTATAAATTTCTTGTGTTGTCTGGTTGCTCTTTTCTTTTGTTCTTGCTGTGGCTGTGCTAGTTAGGATTGTTGTGTTTGTGGTTAATTAGTTTATATTTTGCAGCACCTGTGATAGATCATATTATCTTAGGACTGATTATTTATTGATTAGCAAAAAGTTTTGTAAAACCCAAAGATACCCTATTCACCCCCCTCTAGAGTATTCCTAATCCAACCCCTCACTTTCAATTGGTATCAGAGCCTGGATTCCTTTGGTTGTACAAGCTAATCCTTGAACCAAAGATCCTGAGTTAGATCTGTCTTTTTATTTTTACTAGAATTATACTCACAACATGGCACAGAACAAGGACTATGCAAGCACCAGACCTCCAGTATGCAATCTAAACAAGTTTTCTATCTGGAAGGCAAGAATTAAATTGTATATGAACTCTATTGATGAAGATATCTTCAATTCCATCTTGACAGGTCCTCCTCAAGCCACAACCTCTACATCTACAGCAGCTTCAAGCACAAATGCAGTTCCACCACCTGAGTGGACTGAAGCCCAGAAGAAAGCTAGAGTTGCTGATGCTAAAGCTATGAATATTCTGGCCCAAACTATATCTGATGACATATTCCAAAAGGTGGCTGAATGCACATCAGCCAAAGCCATTTGGGAATCCCTTAACCAAATGGTGGTTGGATCTGCAGATGAAAGAAAGGATAGAAGATCCAACCTCATATCACAATATGAGAATTTCAAGAAGGAGGAAGCTGAATCAGTAGCAAACATGTACAATAGACTGAGCTCAATCATCAATGAGCTAAAGATATTGGACAAAGACATCACCCTCACAGAGGTGAATGACAAGATCCTCATGTGCTTCCCAAGCTCATGGGATTCAAGGATCTGACCCATCAAGGAGGCTAGGAGCCTAAATGAGATTTCCACTGAATCTCTTTTGGGAAAGCTAAAGTCCTATGAGCAGCTCATCAAATCCAGAGAAGCAGCTGAGCAGAGAACACCTCCACCAGCAAGGAAGGAGGACAACATTGCATTTAAAGCTGTTGAGGAGACAGAGACTCCAACAATCAATGAAGAATTGATAAGTCTATTTGCCAGAAGATTCTACAAAATGGCAAAGAAAGACTTCAGAAGAAAGTCATCCAGGCAGGATGACAAGCCAAGGTATGATAAAACACATACTAAAGAGGTGGTTTGCTTTGGTTGTAGGAAACCTGGACACTTCATCTCAGAGTGTCCAGAAAATCAGAAGAAGGAAAAGAGAAGAGAGAAGGACTCGAAAAGACAGAAAAGCAGCAGGTCTTCTTCCAGCAAATATAAGAAGAAGGATAAAGGCTTTGTAGCTGAATACTGGAGTGAAATAGAAGATGAATCCTCATCTTCCAGCTCCAGTGAATAAGAAGAAGAGGCAAGGGCCAAAGAGGTGTGCCTCATGGCCATTGATGCCTCCAGAAGCCAGTGAGATGAATATGCATCTGACAGTGAAGAAGATTCAGAATCTGAAGCTGACCAGGTACTTGCTACTTTTGATTATAGTTTGATTCATTCAAATCTGAATTTAAAACCATGTGCACTGATCTGATAAATTTAGAAAAAGAAATTAAGACACTTAGGGAAAGACTAGGAAACCAAGAAAATGTTATCTCTGAAAACAATAGGCTAAAAGATGAACTCACATTAGCTAATGAACAAATTATTGCTTTAAAAACTGAGCTATGTGAGGCCAAACAACTTGAGGAATCTCTCAATGAGAGAAGCCTCAAGCTGATGGACATTACAAGCATTGTTAATGCCAGACTAAATGACAAGCTAGGCTTGGGTGCATCATCATGTTTACCCCCCATTCTCAAGAAAAATATTTTTTCCACACCCATTAAATTTGTTTCTGCTAAAGGGAAAGATATAATAACCAACAAACAAACCACAGAACAAATGTCTAACTCAAAATGTCAAAATACTAGAAATCAGGAAACCTTAGGTAAAAACAAAGTTCAGCAAATTTCATCGAACTCATATCGACGAAATATGACCAGTTCGTCGAACTCTAGTCGACGAACTCTGAACGCAAACTTTAGCTATAATTATTCATCTAACTACGATCGACGAACTCTGTATGGTTTGTCGAGCAGAGATCGACGAACTTGGGGCACAGAAAATGACCATGTTCATTTTCTGAGCCGAGATCTACAATCTCATCCCAATTCGTCGAACTCTGGTCGACGAACTCACAATATTTCGTCGAACCCAGAAAGACTTAACAAAAATTATAACTATAACAACAGTTCTATTAAATCCAGAAAACCATTTAATACATTAGCTGATTGGATAATTCCACCCAGAAGATATCATCCATTATGATACAAATCTCAACCAGAATTTTCTGTGATATCTAGTTTTTCATATCAGCAATATAAAGGACCCAAGGTAACCTGGGTCAAGAACAACTAACTGATTTCATTGCAGGAAAAGGGCTGTCCAGTAGTTAATCAACTATGGTACCCGGACAGTGGATGCTCCAAACATATGACTGCCAGCAAGGACAATTTAATCAACTACAGGTCCAAGCTGGGGCCAAAGGTAATCTTTGGAGATTTAAAGTGTGGTCAGTCTGAAGGCTATGGAGAAGTAAGAATTGGAGCTGTCACATTCAAAAAGGTGACCTATTTAAGTGGACTCAAGCATAACCTCATCTCAATAAGCCAATTATGTGATGAAGGTTATCAGGTACATTTCAACTCAAAAACTTTTATTATTTCTAATAAAGAAAAACAAAATGTTTTAATTGAAAATAGATAAGGAAACATTTATTTAGTTGATTTTCATTCTGCCAATTCAGATATCTGCTTACTTAACATAATTAGTAATCAGAATGAATTATGGCATAAAAGACTAGGACATGTAAACATGAAAATATTGCTAGGCTATCTAAAGACAACCATATGAGAGGTTTACCTTCTGGTCCCTATAAGAAGGAAGGCATTTGCAGGGCTTGTCAACTAGGCAAGCAAACTAAATCTAGCTTTAAATCAGTAAATAAAAGTGATTCACCTAGGATTTTGTATTTGCTACACATGGATCTCTTTGGACCCATTGTTGTACAAAGCCTAGGAGGGAAATCCTATATTTTAATTATTGTATATGACTTCTCAAGGTTCACTTGGGTGTTCTTTCTGAGATCTAAGTCAGATACCTTTAAAGTTCTTACAAATTTTCTCAGGACCATACAGATTGAGTACTCTACTCATGTTGCATTGATCAGAAGTGATCATGGTTCAGAGTTTGAGTCTTTTCTTATGCATGAGTTTTGTGAGAAGGAAGGTATCAGGCACTTTTTCTCAACTCCTAGAACTCCCCAATAAAATGGGGTAGCTGAAAAGAAATATAGGACCCTAATTGAAGCTGCATACACATTACTTGCAGATGCTTACATGCCCCTATCCTTTTGGGCAGAGGCTATAAGCACATCAAATTATGTACTGAATAGAAGCTTGATACATAATCTAAAGAATAGGACTTCCTATGAATTACTTAAAAGGAAGAAACCTAAAATCACATATTTTAAAGTATTTGGTTGTATATGCTATATACATAATAACAACAAGAAATACATTAGAAAGTTTGAAGCTAAGGCTGAAGTGGGAATCTTTCTAGGATATTCCCATGTAAGCAAAGCTTATAGGGTGTTCAATAAATCAACTTCAAAAATTGAGGAATCTATACATGTTACCTTTGATGAAACTAACATGTCTTATAAGGAGAAAGAGATTTCTACCAGTAATCGTTTGCAGGTACCTCACTTATATGAGAAATTGGATGGACTAAACCTCACCCAAGAGGCTCCAACACATCCTTCTTCACAGGTTAATGAAGACAGTGAAGAAGTACAGTTAGAAGAAGTTGAATCATATCCAACAGCAAACATAATTCCACAAGAGGAATTAATTCAAAATGCTGTTGCTGAACCAACTCCACCCACTGACATTGTCACACTTAGGGATCACCCTAGATCTCAAGTGATTGGAGATATGTCAGCAGGTGTTCAGACAAGGAATCAACTCAACCAAGACTTGATGCATGCCCGTTTTCTCTCTCAAGTTGAACCTTAATACATAACAGATGCTAAGCAAGATCCCAATTGGATCATTGCTATGCAAGAGGAACTCAACCTATTTGAGAGATGTAGAGTTTGGGATTTGGTTCCAAGACCCAAAGACTACCTAGTCATTGGAACCAAATGGGTATATAGAAATAAACTAGATTCCTAAGGTACAATTGTGAGAAACAAGGCTAGGATTGTTGCTCAAGGATATAGGCAAGAAGAAGGCATAGATTATGATCAAACCTTTGCACCAGTTGCAAGGTTAGAGGCCATCAGAATTTTTCTGGCTTATGCTGCCTACAAGAAATTCACGGTATATTAGATGGATGTAAAGAGTTCTTTTCTGAATGGAGTACTAAAAGAAGAAGTATATGTTGAACAACCTCCAGGTTTCATCTCTCCAACCCATCCTTATCATGTATTTAAATTGCATAAAGCCCTCTATGATCTAAAGCAAGCTACAAGGGCTTGGTATGAGACCCTATCTTGCTTTCTGATAGATCATGATTTCACTAGAGACATAGTAGATAAAACACTTTTCACTAGACACCATATGGATGAAATCTTGTTAGTACAAATTTATGTGGATGACATCATATTTGGGTCTACTGATCCCAAACTATGCAAGAGGTTTTTTGACCTCATGCATTCCAAGTTTGAGATGAGTAGTATGGGTGAGCTCTCCTACTTCCTTGGTATCCAAGTGAAGCATCTACCTGATGGCATCTTCTATAACACCCCTATTCGTCACATGGCATATAACGGTGGATCCGGCAGGGGCCCCACGCCATATATCATAGACAAGTAGTGGAATTACTTGTGGAAATTAAATTCTATTCGCATCCTTAACTCAATCCATTCTAGCGCAGCATTTTTAAGTTCAGGAACTCAATTCAGAGAATGTCCATTTCTATATAAACTCCACATTTATATAGTAACACCAGGAATGTCTACAACGCACACACTGGCCTTAAGGCCTTACAAGTTTCTCTTTCCACAATTACATTTTCGTACATCGACACGCAGGCCGGCCACACATGAAATCCAAACACACTTCTTCGCATGGCCTTCAAGGGCTTTAGCAGCAATCCATCCATTCCACTTGTTCATTCTACCTGCAATTTGCCATCCAAGCCAAAACAGAAAACAAAGTAACGGTCAGCATTCGCTGACCCATTTATAACGACCCTACCCCCTATCCGGGGAAGTGGTTCCTTCCCTGTATGCATTGCGATCATCTATCATCAAGCATCATCAAGCATCATATGTTAATCAATCTATCAAGCACATCACATCACAAACGCTGGAATCCACCAGATGCTCCGTACACTCAGTTTACCTTCTTGGTGTACCGGATCTCCCAGTCGTACACCGCCGATAAGAGGTTTTAACTTGTTGGTTGACCGGACCTAGTCCACCAGTCTCGCAAGCTGGCGACATACCTCCCAAACCACTCAGAGGTACAACCTCACAACATCCATAAACAGCCAGAGCAGATCGACCCACCCAATGTGGTGTAGCATTTACTACCAATCGACCCCTCACCTTTTCCTGATCGACCCACCATTGTGGTGCAGCAAGTCGGGTGCTCGCTTTCCGGATCATGCCACCAATCGATCCCTTCGATAACTAAACCAATTAACCAGTCCCGGATTCCTTAAAACCCCACCCACCCCCCCTAGTGGTGTAGTCGGCCGGTACTCGCTTCCCGGTCGTACTACCAATTGATCTCTCTTCAACCAGGAGCTTAACCAAAGCTTCCTCACATCCATCATCACATCCATACATTCATCACAACATAAATCTCTTTGCATATCATCAAATCCACGGAGTCTTCTCCGGTTTACCCATGAACATCACCAATCCAGACTACCCATCCAGATGGGCTTCACACAGCATGCCTATGCCGCACTCCACACTTCCGACTCTAGATGCAAACTCAACAAAGGAATCACTTCCGAGATCCACCTCTTGGTGGAGGATTCCAAGCACATGCATAAAGAAAGGACTTCGATGTCCAAGAAGGAGATTGTTACCCACGAAGATCGTTTCGGTGCCATGAAGTAGCCGGATGGAAGTTACCGCATCGGCTCTGCCTTCACGAATCTGCTCTCGGATCTTCGCTCCGCACTCCGCAGCTCCTCCAGCAGCTGGCTTTACTTTCTCCCTTCCTTCCTTTGCTCTCTCCCTCTCTTGAAATGAGATGATGAAGAAGAAGAAGAAGGGATTAAAAACCTCAGATCACGGCCAGAAATCCACCTGGCTAAAGCCTAATCCCTTGGATCCAGGACGGAGAAAACAACGGCCAGAAAAACACTGACAAATAATGTTTCGGCCCTGACACGCCCTGTGACACGCTCGTGTCACAGGCTGTGTCCCCCAAGTGGTGCACAAACTGACTTATCCAAACGTATCCACGCCAAGATGACACGTTCATGTCACGCCCGTGTCAGCCCAGTCACGCCCGTGTCACAGGGCGTGACACCCACTCTACGATCTTCGCTCGACGATCACGCAGTGATCGTCGAGCTCGCCAGTTATCGTTGATCTCCGCTCGACGATTCCGCGCTCGACGATTCCGCGCTCGACGATCTCCGCTCGACGATCTCCGCTCGACAATCGACAAGCAAATCGTCGAACTGATGGGACACGCCCCCTGTCATGCCCGTGTTACAGGGCGTGACCACCCAAACATTTCGTCGACCGAAAAATCATCGACCTTGCGCCTCACGACGCAAACCGAGTGGGACACACCCTGGGACACGCCCGTGTCCCAAGCCGTGTCACCCAATTTTTGCCAATTTCCGAATTTGGGTTATTACAACCCTCCCCTCCTTCAAGAAATTTCGTCCACGAAATTCGTACATAGGCAGGAAAACAGCAACCAAATTGTTACAACAACCAAAATCATAGGTTACAATAACCTTTGTCTTGTTCACTTGTGCACATTCATCCAGCAATTCAGCAAAGGAACAAACATTTTATCCCCCAAACAACATATAGCTACCTCAAAACCCCAAGTATGCACCAACATTACACATATTGTCCACATAATCAGATATATTCAATAATCACTACACAGATTGTCCAAGTGATACCAATCACGATTCACTTTCGCTCAGCATCCTTATTTTGCAATTCTCGTGAAAGAGCCAAATTAAACACTCGAGGCTGAATTTTGCCAATGGAACTCTGCGGCTCTTGCACTTCCAAGTTATGTAATCGAGGCTGCGTCCGGGATGCAGATGACTCGGCCACTACTTTACCCTTTTCTTCATACGACGCACCTGTCTTTTGCTCACTTCCTGCAGGAGCATTCCAACAAAATCTCGCTATGTGCCCTTGTTTTCCGCACTTATAACAGATACGTGTATCAACACGTCCTTGCCCATAGGTTGCCCCCGAAGAAACAGTCGACGGAGCTGAAGCATCAGGCCTAAACCTTTTCTTCTCTCGTCTTCTCAACTCCTGCTCCGACTGTGGTGCTTTGAACTCTGGCTTCTCCACTGCCAGTTTCTTCTTTTCTTGTACCCGCTTCAATTCCTTTTCCAGGGCACGGGCCGTATCTACCAATGCTTAGAAGCCTTGGTTTACCGAACTAGGGAGTAATAGTCTCAACTCATCCCGCACTCCCTCATAAAAGCGATTTGTCTTTCGCGCTTCCTCCGCGAAGGTAGACCTCGCATAACGACCAAGTCTGGTAAACTCATGGAGGTACGTATCAATATCCATTATACCCTGCACCAGACGTTGAAACTCGTTCTCCATCGCAATCCGCTGTGACACCGACAAATATTTGGCAAGAAAAAATTGGGAGAATTCCTCCATTGAAACCTCCGCTAAACCTCGGCCTGCCAAATGATGCATTTCTATCTCATCCCACCACAATCTTGCATCTCCTTCCAGCAGAAAAGTGGCTAAGGTCACTTTCTGCTCTTCTGTCGTCCTGATTGCAGCCAGGATCCTCTTCACTCTAGCCAACCAATCTTCCGCCTGCGCTGGGGAAATCGCCCCACCGAATGTAGGTGGATGAAATTCCACAAAGCTTTTCAATGACTCATCGATTGCTTGCGCTTCCACCACAACTGCAGCACGCTCTTGTCTTGCACCAGGCCTTGCCTGTCCAGTAGGCTGTGCCAGTAACACCGCAAGCACTGTCTCCGTCACCACCCGTATAGTCTCCGTCGAAGGGGGCATAGACGCTTCAACGGGTGCTGCACTCTCATCAGACCGCTGGGGCTCAGACTGCCCTGCTCCACTCCTCGCCACCTATAGTCAATGTACAAAACACAATTAATCATCCATGGCATAACGGGAATTATACATTGACAACACACACATGTACCGCACATACATGAAATACATTCCTAGTGGATATTCGTGAGTTCAATAATATTCTCTCCCTCCCGAACAATCTCAACCTGGCTCTGATACCACTTTATAACACCCATATTCGTCACATGGCATATAACGGTGGGTCCGGCCGGGGCCCCACGCCATATGTCACAGACAAGTAGTGGAATTACTTGTGGAAATTAAATTCTATTCGCATCCTTAACTCAATCCATTCTAGCGCAGCATTTTTAAGTTCAGGAACTCAGCTCAGAGAATGTCCACTTCTATATAAACTACACATTTATATAGCAACACCAGAAATGTATACAACGCACACACTGGCCTTAAGGCCTTACAAGTATCTCTTTACATAATTACATTTTCATACATCGGCACGGAAGCCGGCCACACATGAAATCCAAACACACTTCTTCGCATGGCCTTCAAGGGCTTTAGCAGCAATCCATCCATTCCACTTGTTCATTCTACCTGCAATTTGCCATCCAAGCCAAAACAGAAAACAAAGTAACGGTCAGCATTCGCTGACCCATTTATAACGACCCTACCCCCTACCCGGGGCAGTGGTTCCTTCCCTGTATGCATTGCCATCATCTATCATCAATCATCATCAAGCATCATATGTTTATCAATCTATCAAGTACATCACATCACAAACGCTGGAATCCACCAGACGCTCCGTGCACTCAGGGCACCTTCTTGGTGTACCAGATCTCCCAGTCATACACCGCCGATCAGAGGTTTTAACTTGTTGGTTGACCAGACCTAGTCCACCAGTCTCTCAAGCTGGTGACATACCGCCCAAACCACTCAGAGGTACAACCTCACAGCATCCATAAACAACCAGAGCAGATCGACCCACCCAATGTGGTGTAGTATTTACTACCAATCGGCCCCTCACCTATTCCTGATCCACCATTGTGGTGCAGCAAGTAGGGTGCTCGCTTCCCGGATCATGCCACCAATTGATCCCTTCTAACTAAACCAACCAGATCAACCCACCCTAGTGGTGTAGTTGGCCATTTCTCGCTTCCCGGGTGCACTACCAATTGATCTCTCTTCAACCAGGAGCTTAACCAAAGCCTCCTCACATCCATCATCACATCCATACATTCATCACAACATAAATCTCTTTGCATATCATCAAATCCACGGAGTCTTCTCCGGTTTATCCATGAACATCACCAATCCAGACTACCCGTCCAGATGGGCTTCACACAGCATGCCAATGCCATACTCCACACTTACGGCTCTAGATGCAAACTCAGCAAAGGAATCACTTCTGAGATCCACCTCTTGGTGGAGGATTCCAAGCACATGCATAAAGAAAGGACTTCGATGTCCAAGAAGGAGATCGTTACCCTCGAAGATCGCTTCGGTGCCATGAAGTAGCCGGATGGAAGTCACCGCCTCGACTCTGCCTTCACGAATCCGCTCTCGGATCTTCGCTCCGCACTCCGCAGCTCCTACAGCAGCTGGCTTTACTTTCCCCCTTCCTTCCTTTGCTCTCTCCCTCTCTCCCTCTCTCTTGAAATGAGATGAAGAAGAAGAAGAAGGGATTAAAAACCTCAGATCTCGGCCAGAAATCCACCTGGCTAAAGCCTAATCCCTTGGATCCAGGATAGAGAAAACAACAGCCAGAAAAACACTAACAAATCATGTTTTGGCCCTGACACGCCATGTGACACGCCCGTGTCACAGGCCGTGTCCCCCAAGCGGTGCACAAATCGACTTATCCAAACGTATCCACGCCAAGATGACACGTTCATGTCACGCCCGTGTCAGCCCAGTCATGCCCGTGTCACAGGGCGTGACACCCACTCTACGATTTTCGCTCGACGATCAGGCAGCGATCGTCGAGATCGCCAGCGATCGTCGATCTCCGCTCGACGATTTCGCGCTCGACGATTCTGCGCTCGACGATCTCCGCTCGACGATCTCCGCTCGACGATCGACAAGCAAATCGTCGAACCGATGGGACACGCCCCCCTGTCACGCCCGTGATACAGGGCATGAACACCCAAACATTTCGTCGACCAAACAATCGTTGACCTTGGGCCTCACGACGTAACCCGAGAGGGACACGCCCTGGGACACGCCCGTGTCCCAGGCCGTGTCACCCAATTTTTGCCAATTTCTGAATTTGGGCTATTACATCTTCATCTCCCAAGCTAAGTATGCTAAAGAGCTTCTTAAGAAGTTTGGGATGGCTGATGCCTCAGCCAAGAAAACACCTCTGGCTAGTAATGCTGTAATTGATTCTGATACACATGGGAAACATGTTGACCAGAAGCTATATAGGGGCATTGTTGGGTCCCTACTATATCTTACAGCTAGCAGACCTGATATCATGTTTGCCACATGCCTTTGTGCTAGCTTCCAAGTGAACGCTAAAGAATCTCACCTAATTTTCTTAAAAAGAATTTTGAGATATATAAAGAGTTGTCCCAGTCTAGTCCTATGGTATCCTACTGAGTCAGAATTTGAGTTAACTGGATACTCAGATGCTGACTTTGCTGGATGCATGGTTGATAGAAAAAGTACCTCAGGAACCTGCCTGATCCTTGGTATGAGATTAGTCTCTTGGTTTTGTAAGAAGCAGTCATCTGTGTCCACATCAACTGCTGAAGCAGAATATATAGCAGCTGGCAGTTGTTGTTCCCAGATGTTGTGGATCCAAAACCAACTACTGGACTATGGCTTCAACTTAAATAATTCAACTCTCTTATGTGATAACACAAGTGTTATAGCCATAACACATAATCCAGTCCATCATAATAGGACTAAGCATATAAACATTAGGCATCATTTCATTAGAGAGTGTGTAGACAAAAATAAAATTAAACTTGTCTATATCTATACTGATTTACAAAGAGCTGATATTTTCACAAAACCCTTGGATGAAAGAAATCACTTGTTCTTTATAAATCAGCTTGGAATGATCAATGGAGAAGCCTTTGTTTAATTTTTGTCTACACTTGACGAATTTGCCAAAGTTCGTCGAACAGAGCTTGACGAACTAGGGAAAGTTCTTGGGATATTCGTCGAATGGAGATCGACAAATTCTCTGTGAGTGAAGTTATTTTCGTCGAACGGAGATCAACGAATCAACTTCAGAATACTTTTGTCGAATGGAGCTCGACGAAATTGTTGGGTATTGGTGGACTTTCAGAAATGTCTTCAAATCTTCAGACTGAGCTCGACGAATTATTTAACTACAAATTATTTCATCGACCTCAGATCGAAGAATTCTTTTATTTTTCGTGGAACAGAGTTTGTCGATTCATATTCTGGAAAACCTTATATCTAGGTTTTCTTCGACCTCCATGCCGTGTTTTCAGTTCCTTTGCACTTGATCATCGTTTTTTCTTGCAGGTACTCTAATGGCGATTCCAGCTGGAACTCTTACGACCATGAAATTCGACACCGGGTTTGATGTCGATTTCGATTCTTTCCAGCATTCAGACCCCATCTTACTGGGAATCCTGCAACTGCTTGAAGACCAGCAACTGAAAACTCTGCTGTCCACTAGAATAAAGATATCTGCCACAGAAATCAGAGAGTGGTGTATACCTCTTCTACAACAGATGACAACACCATGACTGGCATTATAGCGGGTAATGCTGTTTCCCTCACCCCCGCCGTTTTAACAGAACTTTTTGGATTAAACAATGTTGAAGAAGAACTGGAAATTGAGAATGAAGAATATGATATGATACTAAGTTTGATGGGTTATTCTGGAGAAAACCCTAACAAACTGCTAAAGAAATAATTGTCTGCTGAGTTCAAGTTTCTAGCAGACATCATGGGCAAAGTCTTGCTAGGCAAGCATACTGCCCATGACTACATAACCAGGCACCAATTCCTAGTCATGTGTGCAGTGGTAAACAAGAAAAAGGTAAACTGGGCTCAGATCCTGTTTGATCTGATAAAGAAAAAGAATTCTAAGAAAGAGGTGTGCTTTGGAAGGATCTTAGAGATTTTCCTAAAGGAAAAGGCTGCTGAATCCCTGGTCTCCCAGACCATATTCATAAACGCCAGCAAGAGGCTAACCTGTGCCCTTTTTGGCAAGTGGTAGAGGACCATCACAAAGCCCTCCAAGGCTTCCTCTTCCACCAGGGCTTCTAAGAGTACCAGGGCTGATCCAGCCACTTCCCACCCTACTGAAGAGATCCCTCCTACACCTCCATCCTCCTCCACCATTCCTTCTCTACAATAACCACAACAATAACCACAACAACCTGTTCATTTTCCTACTCCAGCTACATCTCCTGCAACTTCTCCCCCAATAGATCTTACTGATATCCCCTCTTCTCCTCTTCAAGAATCTCACCAACATACTCCTTCTCCATCCCCTCAACAAACCCCACCTCAATCCCCCCATGATACACACATTCCCTCACCACCTTCATCTCCTTTACCACACCATCTGGACAACATCCCATTCTTTACTCTGCCTACTTCCCCTCCTCATACTTCCTCTCTTCCAGATGTCCCCATGCAAGATGCCCTCCCTCCCACTCCACCAACTACTATCATTCCCCATTCTGTCACCATTCCAACAACCTCTGCCACACCCTCTACCACTCCACTTCTGGATCCACCCCTTATTCCATCTCTTATTGCCATGTTTACTCCTCTCCTCAAAAATCTTATAGCATTGGCTATCTCACCTCTTGCTGTTTCCATCTCCTCCTTAGCTTCCCAACTCACTGCCCTCTCTGCTGCCCCCAATTCAGTAAGGGTCCTGGCTTCAGTTTCCACTAAAACAAGGCAGGGGGAGATACTTGATGAAGAAGCAGCAGTAGCAGTATCAGCAGTATCAGCAGCAGCAGTACCACCAGCAATAACAGAAAAAGAAGCAGCAGTAGTTGCTGATAATGAATTATTTGATTTTATTCAATTTATTGAATCTGATATTGAAATAGATACTATGGATGCTGAGACTACCACAGAAGAAATAACTACTATTGGTGATTACATTATTAATCCCACAGTAGATCTGTTAGATTTATTGAAGGTTTTTGACACAACTTATTTCAACACCCTTCCAGAAGACAGCCTTAAGCCATCAATGACTATAGTACCATACACCTCACCCATAAGCCCCAAAGCTGCCAAGCAATTCAAGTCCATTTTTGCTACTCCAGAGGCTCCAGCCATTCCATCTCCACCCAGAGCTGTTTCCCCCATCAGTTCATCTCCTTCTGCTCCTGTTTTTTTCATGGAAGATTCCCCAATGCCTGATCTTGACTCTTTGATCATGGCTGATATAGAGGAGAAAAATAAGACAGTTGTTGAAAGCACTGTTATGTATAGCTCTCCAGCTCCTGCTCCAGCTCCAGTTGTAGCTCCTCCTGCAACTCCCTCCCAGCCAGAGAAACCTGAAATATCTCCAGAAGCCCTAAAAGTATTAAATGCATTATATGATAATCCTCAGGACTCCACTGATGATGATGAGGATGAAGATGAGGACTCAGATGAGGAACCCAAGAAAAAAAAGTTTCCAAGAAGAGAAAAGCTCCTCCACCTCCTGCTCCAAAGCCTAACCTAGCAAATGACACACCTTATTATATACTCCAGAAGATCACTCCTTACAAGGGCATGTCAGCATGGATGTGGCTGTCTAAGAATGAACAAAAAGAGAGAAAGAAGAGTAGAAGATATTCACCTCCTCCTACTCAAAGATATAGAAAGGACCTCCCTCCCTCCTCCTCCAGCTGCTGGTGCTTCAGGCACAACATCTCAAAGGTCTACCCAGTTTCAAACATACCAAAGACAACAAGGTAGATCTTCATCTTCATGAAGCAGCCAGCAGAGACATTATTCATCTGGCAAGCATGTTGGGTACTTTGGTTCAAATGTACCTGATTTGAAGAAGCCTCACCCAACTCAATGATATACATCAAAATGTATTTGATGTATTTTGAGTTTACTTGTGCAGGTTAAGTATTTACAGGAAAGAAGAAAAAGTTTCTAATTCCATGTATCGACACCCAGAGGGAAAGTGTCGACACTTAAGAAGACTTGTGTCGACACCCAGGCAAGCAGTGTCGACACTTGGAGTCATTGTGTCGACACCAGGGATGCAGAGTCGACACCAGATAGAAAGTGTCGACACAAGGAGCTGTGTCGACACTCAGTGAAGAAAAGTCCAGTAAAGCAGTGTCGACACATAGCAGTTGTGTCGACAACCAGTGAAACTGTGTCTACATCAACAAGTGTCGACACTTGGAGGCTGTGTCGACACTCAGCAAAAGTCAGCAGAGACTAAGTATAAGTGTCGACACTCAGAGCAATGTGTCGACACACAACAGAATAGTCAACACTTGAAGAAAGTGTCGACACAAGAAAGAATGTGTCGACACTCAGCTAAAGACTCAACACTTGAAGAAAGTGTCGACACAAGGAGCTGTGTCGACACTTAGTAAAGATCAGCAAAGTTCAACAAAAATATTCTAAGTACAAGTGTCGACACTAAGGGAATGTGTCGACACTCAGCCAGTCTCGACAGAAGAAGAATGTGTCGACACAAGGAGATGTGTCGACACTCAACAAGTATCAACACTGAAGACATGTGTCGACACCAAGAAGCAGTGTCGACACTTAACAGATTCAACACATGAAGATGTGTCGACACAAAGGAGATGTGTCGACACTTAGAAGAATTCAGCAAAATACTGAAGTACAAGGACTTGTGTCGACACACATTATCAGTGTCGACACATGAAGAAGAAGCAGTGTCGAGATATTAAATCTACAATACAAGGAGTTGTGTCGACACCTTGTAGGCTAGTGTCGACACTTAGACAACTTGTGTCGACACTTGGTCTATAAGTGTCGACACTTAAGACAGATAGTCTCGACACTTGCAGACAGTTACAGAATTTTCAAGAACTGACTTGAATGACTTGACAGCTGCCATTCCAATCGGTCTACTGCACCTGTCAGAGTTGTCAGAATTCAGTTATGAACCGGACCAGCAGGTTACCATGAAAAGGCTATAAATAGGCTTATACATATACAGAAGGTGTGGTTGAAGGTTGTCAAGTTCAGATTATTGATCAAGTAATTGAAACACAAAGAAGATCTAGCTTTCAAGTGAAGATCTAAAGAAGTTGGAGAGAAGAGCTCCATCCAAGAATCAGCCATTGGAACCAGGCTGAGAAGAAGGGTTCAGATTTATTCTGATCTTAAGTAGCAGAGATCAAGGATCAACTGCAGAAGGTCAATCTTCTTGTAGTGATTCTACATTCAAGAAGCTTTGAAGAAAGCCAAGTCAGATTGATTTCAGCTGAGTTCTTCCAAGAACTCATCAAGAAACTCACAACTCTTCTCTTCTTGTTTCTGAGTTGATTGAGTATATATTTTTGTATTCATTTTATATTGTAGGATCCTTAGGATCTGAGTCTTGTAAGCCTGTAATTATAAAGGCTGAGTGTAGGGCTTGAGTGCCTGAGTGTAGGAATTGAAATCTCAGAGTGTAGGCCTGTTGTGGCTGAGTGTAGGCCTTGGTGGCTGAGTGTAGGCCTTGGTGGTTGAGTGTAGGAACCTGTGTTGTGTTCTATGGTATAAGATCTGAGGATCTGAGATAGTGGAGAAGTTGGGCCGAATCTAGTACACTGCTAGATAGGCGAAGGGGGAGAGTGGATGTACCAAACCTTGGGGACCACTATAAAACTGTGTGTCTACTGTGGCTGTGATATTGTGTGATTGTTGTGTGATTGTGTATACAAATAGATATAACTCTGAGATAAAATCTGATTGCTGCCATTAAAAAGTTAAAAAGATTCAAGTCACCTATTCACCCCCCCCCCTCTAGGTGTTTAGTACAATATCTTTCAAGTGGTATCAAAGCGAGGTTACTCAAAAGAGGACATAACTGTCTGAGTAGATCCTGTTGGCAGATTCAGTCTAAGTCAAGTACAGAATCAAGAAAATCAAGAACCATGGGTTCCACTGAGAATCACAAGGAATTGGATCCATGAAGTCACCCTATGTAGAAAGAGATCTTTGGTATCTGAAGAAAAGGGTGAGACTGTTTGGAAGCCTCAGACCATAGGATTTATATCACAGTCAAAGAAGGGCCTATGTGCCCATTAAGGTTTCAGTCTTAGATGCTAATCAAAGGATACCTAAAGAATTTCTCTGAAATGACAAGATGAAATTGTGGCTAGCCACAATGGACAAAAGGCTCAGAACATCATTGTGAGTGCTATAGATGATGCAACTTTTCAGAATTTGATACACTATAAGACAGCTAAAGAGATGTGGGATACTCTTATTGTGTACATGGAGGGTTCTGAAGAAGTTAGGCAAGACAGAAAAATTCTTGCTAAACCAAGAATATGAAAGTTTTAGACAAGGAAAAACTGATAGCATAACTGAATGCTATAAGAAGTTTCTACAGGATTGTGAATGAACTCATGTCCTATGGCAGAGAGTTCAGTAATTATGAACTCAATGATAATTCCTAAGGTCCCTAACAAAAGATTGGGACACAAAGATCTGTGCCATTAGGGAAATGACAAGTTAGCAGAAATTCCTCCACCAACACTGTTTGGCAAACTGCTGTCCTATGAAATGCAGTTAATGGTGAGGAAAGAAGAGGAGAAATCAACAAGAAGTGAACTAAGGAAAGATAGTGGCCTTCAAAACTGAAGCCCCAGAAAGTACAGGAGTAAGTCACCAACTCCACCTCCAAAGGTTGCTGAAACTGAGTCAGATTGTGCAGCAAGTACAAAGTCTAAAATCTAAAGCAGTGAAGTGATGAGGACTTTGCTTGCCTTTACAAGACATTTCCAGAAGTTCTTAAAGAAGACAGTGGAGGACAAGGCCATCTACTTCACAGGGAAAGAAGACTTTTATCAGCATAAAAAGTCTTCAAAGAAAGACAGGAAAAAGACTAAGTCTAGCAAGGCAACTCTTTCAAAAATAGTATGTTATTGCTGTAATAGACAAGGTCATGTTATTGCTGATTGTCCAGAAAAAGAAAGGAGTCTAGTGACAAGAAGAGGACTCAATACAAGGCATGAAGGAAAAGACTTTTGTTGCAAAAAGGACAAGAGCCTGTCAGATATTTCTTGATCAGAAACTGAGTCAGATGCTGAGGCATATATTGGACTGTTTGCTGAGGAAGAAGAAGAAGAGTTCATTCAAAATCATGAACTCTATATATGAACAAGAGGACAGTCAGAGCCAAGACTAATGGCATTGACAGGAAGTACAAAATCCTGGAGCAGCCAGGACCTAGTAAGGTACAACATTGTTCTTTCAGTCATTTCTTTGTGCCAGTACAGAATCAGATTCATCATCATCAAGTGATGAGAGTGTATATGAGAGTCGGAAGAGGATATTCATCAGTTGATAGATGAATATAAAGTTCTGTTACAAGCTTATAGAAGAGCAAGTCCCTAGCCAAAAGTCAGGCAAAGGAATTGCTAATCTCAAAGTTGCTGCAACTGATTTTGAGAAGTTATTTGATCAAAACTTAATGAGATAGCCAGACTGAAGCACATAACAGTGATTCAGATGGGACTATAACATATAAGAATGATCAAATCAAGAGTCCGGAGATTAGTCTTCAGAAGGAGAAAGATTTAGTTGCTAGGTTTTCTAAACCTAAGTTAGTTCTACCCTTAATTGATGAATTTGTTCATCAAAAGGCAAAGCTGGACTGGGATTTACTAAACTGCTAGGACTGTTCAGTCCGTCCAAGTCCAAGGGCAAAGCCCCAACTCTCAACAAGTTAGCTGTAGATAAAAACAGCAAAGACAGTACCTAAGCAAAGTACAATAAGTTGAGTGTTGGTGCTGTGGCAAGGTAGGCCACTTTGCAATGGACTGTGGCACAATGCTGGTGCCAAAGTGAGTAGCAAATTGCCTGTTGGAAAACCTACAGGTAGCTTTGTCAGGATGCAAACTAACAAGTACCAAGGACCCAAAAATTCTTTGGGTTCTAAGGTTCACTAATCTGTTTTGCAGGTGAGTCCAAGTGGCCTTTGCCCCAATATGGTACTTGGACAGTGGATGTTCCAGACATATGACTGGAACTAGGGGACTACTAAGGGACTACACACCTATCAAAGATGGTCCAAAAGTCACCTTTGGTGGATCTGAAAAAGGAATCATCAAAGGGTTTGGTAACATTTCTAGTAACTTAGTTACCATTACTCAAGTGGCTTATGTTAAAGGTTTGAAACACAACCTAATTAGTATAAGTCAATTAAGTGATGTAGAATATGACATCTCATTTGTTAAGGATGGTTGTCATATCAAGAGGTCAAATGATCAAGAGATCATTTTGACAGGTTATAGAAAGAGGAATGTCTACTGCCTAGACATATGTGTGAGACCAATGGTTCTCAAGTGTGTCTTTTAGCTGATGAGACAGTCTCTCATTGTGTCAAATGGCACAAGAGGCTAGCCCATCTCAACTACAAGACAATTGGCAAACTCTTTAGTAAAGAGTTAGTGAGGAATGGTCCTCAAGTTAAGTGTATTAAAGATGGTATTTGCTCAGCTTGTCAAAAGGGCAAGCAGACTAGATCCATCTTTAGAAGCATAGAAAACAAAGATGATGTGAGGTGCTTATACCTCTTGCATATGGATCTCTTTGGTCCAATGCCAATTCACAGCCTAGGTAGGAAGGTCTATACTTTTGTAGTTGTAGATGACTACTCAAGGTTTTCCTAGGTGTTCTTTCTTAGATAGAAATCTGAAACACCTAGTGTCTTCTATAGCTTTGTCAAACAAATTCAGAATGAACTAGCTTGTACAGTGGTCAAAATAAGAAGTGACCATGGTACTGAATTTCAGTCTGAGAGTATGGCAAAACTATGTGAAGACTTTGGGATATTTCAAGAGTTTTCTTCACCAAGAACACCTCAGCAAAATGGCATTGCTGAGAAGAAGAATAGAACCTTGATTGAGGCTGGTAGGACTTTATTAAGTGATACATCACTACCAGAATATTTTTGGGCTGAAGCAGTAAATACTGCATGTCATGTTATTAATAGGGCTACCATTACTAAAAGCCTCAACCAGGCCCCTATGAGTTGTGACAGGCAGAAAACCAACCTATCCTACTTCAGGATCTTTAGTTGTAAGTGCTTCATACTTAACAATGAAAAGTCTTACTTGACTAAGTTTGCTGCCAAGTCCCAAGAGGGAATTTTTGTTGGGTACAACAACAACAGTAAGTCTTATAGAGTCTACAACTTATCTACTCAAGTTGTAGAAGAATCTGTACATGTAGTATTTGATGAAACTAGACTTATTAACAATGAGTTGTCTAGTAGTGTATGCAGCCCCACAGGTTTAACAAATAAGATGGACAAGCTCACTATAGAAGAAGAACCAACTGCAAGACAACAGGTAGAAGACAGTGGCCTTTGTCCAGGGGGAGTACTACATGTACCTAATACAGATGAAGTACAAGGAGTACAACAAGATGATGAAGAAACTGAAGAAGTTCAACCTGAAGTCAGGATGCCTCCAGCCAATAGGCATCTTAGAGATCATCCAGTAGAACAAATCATTGGTGATCCAAGACAAGGGGTACAAACAAGGAGCAGAAATCTGAATGAAGTAATCTACTCTAGTTTTTTGTCCCAAGTTGAACCAAAGAAGTTTGAAGAAGCCATCCAAGACCCTCTTTGGATTGAGGCAATGTAAGAAGAGGTGAATCAGTTCAAGAGGTGCAAGGTCTGGGAGCTTGTTCCTAAACCTAAAGACCACAATACAATTGGAACCAAGTGGATTTATAGGAACAAGATGGATGAACAAGGAGTCATAATTAAGAACAAAGAAAGATTGGTTGCTAAAGGATATAGGCAGGAAGAAGGTATTGACTTTGATCAAACCTTTGCTCCAGTAGCCAGACTGGAAGCCATAAGGATGTTCCTGGCCTATGCAACCTTTCAAGGATTTAAAGTTTACCAAATGGATGTCAAGTCAGCATTTCTGAATGGCAATCTTAAAGAGGAAGTCTTTGTGGAACAGCCATCAGGTTTTATTGATTCAACTCTACCTAATCATGTCTATAGACTTAGGAAAGCTTTATATGGGTTAAAACAAGCCCCTAGGGCTTGGTATGAAACCCTGTCTAGTTTTCTCATTGAGAATAAGTTCACAAGGGGGAAAATAGACAAGACTCTATTCCTTAGGGAATCCAGAGGCAAAGTAATACAAGTCCAAATATATGTAGATGACATAATATTTGGGTCTACTGAAAGTATTCTTTGCAAAAAGTTTGCAAAACTAATGCAAGGACAATTTGAGATGAGTAGCATGGGAGAACTTAAGTTCTTCTTGGGTCTCCAAGTAAGACAGACTGAGAATGGATTATCCATATGCTAGTCTAAGTTCACCCTAGAACTCATAAGGAAGTATGGTATGGATTCATCCAGTACCATGAAGACTCCTATGGGATCAAGTATGTCTCTTAGCAAGGATGATGCAAGGAAACCTGTAGATGAAACCTTGTATAGAGGGATAGTTGGCTCACTATTATATTTGACTGCAAGTAGACCAGATATCATGTATGCTACATGTGTCTGTGCAAGGTATCAAACCTGCCCTAAAGAGTCTCATTTGATAGCAGTCAAAAGAATATTGAGATATCTAAAGGGCACTCCTTATCTAGGCCTCTGGTACCCTAGGAATGGGGATTTTGAATGAACAGGTTATTCAGATGCAGACTTTGCAGGATGCAAAGAAGACAGAAAAAGCACAACTGGAACCTGTCAATTCCTAGGTGGAAGACTGATTTCATGGAGTAGAAAAAAGCAAACAAGTGTGGCTATCTCCACTGCAGAATCAGAATATGTGGCTGCAGGAAGTAGCTGTGCTCAACTTCTATGGATACAACATCAGCTTGAGGACTATGGAATTCAGGTAAGTAGAACTCCACTCTTTTGTGATTCTACTAGTGCTATATCAATTACACATAATCCTGTTTCCCATAGTAGAAGTAAACATATTGAAATAAAATATCATTTTTGAAAGATATAGTACCTAAACACCTAGAGGGGGGGTGAATTGGTGACCAAATTCTTTTTGACTTTTTATGGCAGCAATCAGTTTTTAACACAGGTTTATATCTACTTTTGCACAACAATCACACAGCATACACAGCAAATCACAATCACAGCAGACACAGAGTTTTATAGTGGTTCCCCAAGCTTTGGGTACATCCACTTTCCCCCTTCGCCTATCTAGCAGTGTACTAGATTCAGCCAAACTTCTCCACTATCTCAGAACCCAAAACTGGTTCCTACACCTCAGGCCCAAGGCCCTACAACTCAGCTTTTCCACAAAGCCTACACTCAGCCACAAAGGCCTACACTCAGCCACCAAGGCCTACTCTCAGAGATTTCAATCTCCTACACTCAGGCTCTCAAGCCCTACACTCAGCCTTTATAATTATAGGCTTACAAAAACTCAGATCCAAAGGATCCTACAAGTTAAAATGAATACAAAAAGTATAACTCAACAACTCAGATGAAAGAGAGATAAGTTGTGAGTTTCTTGATGAGTTCTTGGAAGAACTCAGCTGGACTCAATCTGACTTAGCTTTCTTCAAAGCTTCTTGAAAGTAGAACTCAATAAGATTGACTCCTTCTGCAGTTGATCCTTGATCTCTGCTTCTTAAGATCCAGAATAAATCTGAACCCTTCTTCTCAGCCTAGTTCCAACGGCTGATTTCTTGGATGGAGCTCTCTCTCTCCAACTTCTTAGATCTGCACTTTATTCTTCAAGGAATAGCTAGATCTTCTTTTTTGATACTTGATCAATAATGTGAACTTTATCAATTTTCACTACTACTTTTAACCACTTCTTCTGTAGACTGTATAAGCCTATTTATAGGCCTTCTTCATGGTAACCGGCTGGCCCGGTCCATAACTGAATTCTGACAACTCTGACAGGTGCTGTAGACCGGCTGGAACGGCAGCTGTCAAGTCATCCAGTCAGTTCTTGAAAGTTCTCTAACTGTCTGAAAGTGTCGAGACTTTCTGTCTTTAAGTGTCGACACTTATAGACCAAGTGTCGACACAAGTTGTGTAAGTGTCGACACAAGTCTACAAGGTGTCGACACAACTCCTTGTGTTGTAGATTCTATGTCTCGACACAGTTTCTTCTTCATGTGTCGACACTGAAATTGAGTGTCGACACAAGTACTTGATCTTCTGTATTTTGCTGAATTCTTCTAAGTGTCGACACATCTCCTTTGTGTCGACACATCTTCATGTGTTGAATCTGTTAAGTGTCGACACTGCTTCTTGGTGTCGACACATGTCTTCAGTGTTGATACTTGTTGAGTGTCGACACAGCTCCTTGTGTCGACACTTGATTCTTCTGTTGAGACTTCAGCTGAGTGTCGACACATTCCCTTAGTGTCGACACTTGTACTTAGAATATTTTGTTGATCTTGCTGTTCTTTGCTAAGTGTCGACACAGCTCCATGTGTCGACACTTTCTTCAAGTGTTGAGTCTTCAGCTGAGTGTCGACACATTGTTCTTGTGTCGACACTTTCTTCAAGTGTTGACTCTTCTGTTGAGTGTCGACACATTGTTCTGGGTGTCGACACTTATACTTAGTCTCTGCTGACTTTTGCTGAGTGTCGACACAGCTCCAAGTGTCGACACTTTCTGGTGTAGACACAGTTATTCTAGGTGTCGACACTGCTGTTAAGTGTCGACACTGCTTTACTGTACTTTCTTCATTGAGTGTCGACACAGCTCCTTGTGTCGACACTTTGTGTCTGGTGTCGACTCAGCATCCCTGGTGTCGACACAATGACTCCAAGTGTCGACACTGCTTGCCTGGGTGTCGACACAAGTCTTCTTAAGTGTCGACACTTTCCCTCTGGGTGTCGACACATGGACTTAGAAACTTTTTGCTTCAGTCCTGCAAATACTTAACCTGCACAAGTAACTCAAAAACACATCAAATACATTTTGATGTATATCATTGAGTTGGGTGAGGCTTCTTCAAATCAGGTACATTTAAACCAATGTACCCAACAATCTCCCCCTATTTGGAGAAGTCATAACCCTTAGTCAATGATATACACCATTCATAATTAAATTACAAAATGATGTAAAGCAGGATTATATACAGCAGGGTAAACATAAACATGTATCAATTACACATGTATACAAATACATCATCACAGAACAAATATGAAATAGACATAGACATCATCACAGAACAAATATGAAATAGTTTAACATATAACACATTGTTCTAATATCTGTCATATTCATTTTCAGAAGTTCACAAAATGTTTTACATCAAAAGATTACAAAGTAAACTTCAAGAAAATTCTAATTCTATTTCAGTTCTGGCTCCTTAATCACTATTCCTTTTCCAGCTTGAACTTTAGCTTGAACAGGAGCATCAGCAACTTCAGCATCAGCAGGCTTCTTGCCTTTCAGATCTTTCTTCTTAAGCTCTTCTGCTTTAATCTTCTGCCTTTCAAAATAATGGTATGGCTTTGGAAAGTACTTGCTAGGCTCCTGAGCAGTAGGAGGTAGCTTTCCCATCTTGGCCTTCCTTCTGTATTGGACTATTGCCTCCTGTCTAGTTCATGTTTTCTCCATTCAGCCTCAGAGAACCACTTGTTCCTGTCTTGAATGTTATCTTTGGCAGCTTTCCAGGCAGTCAATATAATATTTCTTGAGGTAGGGCTCCACTGCTCAAAGTCTGGTCTTGTTCAGCTTGTTCCCTAAACCTCTTTTTAGACAATCTTGTCTCTTCTTCTTTCTGCAGTGCCTCTTGCATGGCTTCAGAAATAGGCTGAACAACTTTTTCAATAATAACATTGTCCTTGCCCCCAGGTGGGCTATACATGGACTGTACATTCAGCATGAATCATGTCAAAATCTGGAGGAGGGTAGATGACTTGAGCTACTTCTGGTTGCTCCCCTCCTAGATATGCAGGATGAATTCCAGATTCAGCAACATTATCATCATCACAAAGAGGAGGATATCCAAGAGTTGCTCTGATAGAATTTGATATCCACTTGGCATGATCAGAGCTGGCCTTGACTAAAACTCTCTCCCCCTTTATGACTTCTCTTTCTATGTGATCTCTCACATCATCTTTTTGAAATCTCACTTGATTATCCAAGTAATTGACTCCATCTTTAAAGAAAGGTTTTAACCTTTGGAGTTTGTCAGTTATCAACTTTTGAGAATCTTGAATGGCAGTTTTAAGAGCAGTGATTTCTTCTAGGAATACTTTGTCAAATGCAGCTTTAATAGTAGCAGTAGAGGTAGAAGGTCCAGCAGCTAAGTTCTTCATTTCTGTGACAATGCATTGTGAGATGCTGTCAAATTGTCATTCATTCTTATTTGATTTTCAAGTACATAACCTTGCTTCACAGCTATGTCATCCACTTGTGCTTTTATCTTCTCCTGGTGTGTAGCCAAGTACACCACTGCATTTCCACCCTTGTGGAAACATTCAGTCATCTCCTTCTTGTTTAGATTCATCTCAAATCTTATTGACTTGATGTCCTGGGCCAAATCAAACTGCAATGATTTCTGCCCTACATCTACATAAGTCTCTAGTGCTTTCCTGTGCTCATCCAACTTGATCTGCATGGCAACCATCAGATCACTATAATCAATTGATGGTGCTGGCTGAACTATAGGTTGTGGAGCAACAGTTTGGAGAGCCTTCTTGTAACTCTGGCTTCTTCTTCTGAAGACCTGAAACTTCTTCTTCTTTGCCCTAGCAATCTCCTCATCTTCAGAGGCAGAGGTGCTGGCTATATCCACCCTCTCCTTAGGGCTTGGAGGCTTCTCAGTTTGCACATCTGGTGCCTTCTCAGTTTCTTGCCTCATAGGCTCTTCCAGACTTTGCATTGCTCCCCCTCAACTGGAGCATTTTCTCCTTCAGCAGCAGTAGTTTCTTTTCAAAGTCTTCTTGATCAGATTTAGGAAAAGATCTTCCATGGTATATTCTTGTGGAGAATTGAGCAGGAGAAATTCTGGTCTCTTCAACCACTGGATCAGGAACTATTGGAGCTGCAACAGATGTGTCTTCCAAGACAGCATCTGGGACTTGGTTATCCAGCTGAGTTTGCTGATGAACATCAGACAAATCAGTATCTTCCATAGGAAAATCTAAAGTATTGAGTTCAGTGATTACCTCTAGGATAATGTTGGTTGCTTGTTCACTTTCCAGTGTAGTGGGTTCATCTACAACTGGAAGCTCCCCCTGGCTTTGATCCTTGTGTATGGGGCTAGCTTGAGGTAGCTCCCCCTGGATCTCAGCATCATCTTGAGGAGCAGGAGATTTTACAGCAGGCTCTTCCTCATTTTCATCTGGTGTGAAGACAACTTGTTCTTCACTGTCTGAGCTGCTAGTGGACACTTGAGCCACTGGAGCAGTCTTCCTTTTCTTCTTTGGAGGAATTTCTTTCTCAGAAACTATCTTCTCAGGGGTTGGCATCTCCTTAGTCAACACCCTGTCCCATCTAGAGAACAACCTCATGTCCATTTTTCTCATATGATTTATTTTGCTTCCAGCAGCTGTACTCATAACTTCAGGTATTACACCAGCAAGGTAAAGACTTAAAATCCTGCCCAGGTTGGGCTTCTTCATGCTTTCTTTAATCTTCTCAAAAACTACCATAGACCAGTCAGTTTGTAGAGAGAAGATTATCCTTGTCATAATACTAAACATATAGGCAGACACTCTGTCATGCCCTCCTGGCTTGCTGAGTATGACTTTGCCAACAATCTCTGAAAGGAATTTTCCTTGATTGTTCATGCCCTTTCTGTTAAAAACAGATCCAATCTTCATCTTAGAATCTAGTCCACACCAGGTTAGAGCTTCCCTGGTCTTTGAAGCAGTAACCTCATCTTCCTCTTTAGTTCTTGGCAACTGAAGAAGTACCTTCCTCAAGCTCTTTGGTGAAATCTTAACCTTTGTTCCATGAACTCTGGATTTGATCTTGTATCCAGATTTCGTCCACTTCAGCTCCATTGAGGAATTCTAGTACCTCTTTCTTCCAGATTTTAGTAGGTGCAGAAACTAGATATTCTAACCCTGAATCGGCTACTAGGGTTACGACAGTCTGGATTTCTTGATCAGCATCATCGAAAGCACCGCGCACCAGCTCGTATCCTTCGTTGACGTTCTCCTCTAGCTTAGGCGCCATTAGGGTTTGTAGAATTTGTCTTGAGAGAAGAGAGGTGTCGACACAGAAGTTTGGTCTCGAAACTTTGAAAGCGTGTCGACAAACTAAGACAAAACCCTATTTATACCTTTCTAATTTTGAAGATGAACAGGCGGGACAGCTAACTTAAATTGTGTCGACACTGGCAATAAGTGTCGACACTGACTTATAATGTCTCGACACATGTGTGTCGACACAAGTTTAGTCAACAGATTTATATGTGTCGACACTTGTTTATGTGTCGACACCACACAACTCGACACATAGTCGAGACTTTACTTAGAGAATTCTGAGTAAAACTAAGTGTCGACACCACTTTGGATGTGTCGACACCTACTTGACATGTGTCGACACTAATATTCTGAAGTGTCGACACCAACTTCCTAGATGTGTCGACACCTTTTTCCTGAAGTGTCGACACCACTATTCTGTGTCGACACATAGACTTCTGTGTGTCGACACCTTTTTCTTAGCCATTTTCCAATTCTGTAAACTTACTCTAAGTTTATCATTCCTAGTTCAATTTTAAATCTATTGAACTTAGCTTCTTCTAGGGGCTTAGTATACATATCAGCTAATTGATTATCAGTTTTAACATATTCAAGTAAAATATCTTCTCTTTCTACATGCTCCCTAAGAAAATGATATTTAATTTCAATATGTTTTGTTCTACTATGAGATACAGGATTATTAGCTATTGAAATAGCACTTGTAGAATCACAAAAGAGTGGAGTTCTACTTACCTGAATTCCATAGTCCTCAAGCTGATGTTGTATCTACAGAAGTTGAGCACAGCAACTTCCTGCAGCCACATACTCTGACTCTGCAGTGGAGATAGCCACACTTGTTTGCTTTTTGCTACTCCATGAAATTAGTCTCCCACCTAGGAATTGACAGGTTCCAGTAGTGCTTTTTCTATCTTCTTTGCATCCTGCAAAGTCTGCATCTGAATAACCTGTTAGTTCAAAATCCCCATTCCTAGGGTACCAGAGGCCTAGATAGGGAGTGCCCTTTAGATATCTCAATATTCTTTTGACTGCTGTCAAATGAGACTCTTTAGGGCAGGCTTGATACCTTAGCACAGACACATGTAGCATACATGATATCTGGTCTACCTGCAGTTAAGTATAATAGGGAGCCAACTATCCCTCTATACAAGGTTTCATCTACAGGTTTCCCTGCATCATCCTTGCTAAGAGACATACTTGACCCCATAGGAGTCTTCATGGTACTGGATGAATCCATACCATACTTCCTTATGAGTTCTAGGGTGAACTTGGACTGATATATGGATAAACCACTCTCAGTCTGTTTAACTTGGAGACCCAAGAAAAACTTCAGCTCTCCCATACTACTCATCTCAAATTGACCTTGCATAAGTTTTGCAAACTTTTTGCAAAGGCTGCTTTCAGTAGACCCAAATATAATGTCATCTACATATATTTGGACTAGTATAACTTTGCCTCTAGATTCCCTAAGGAATAGAGTCTTATCTATTTTCCCCCTTGAGAACTTGTTCTCAATGAGGAAACTAGATAGGGTTTCATACCAAGCCCTAGGGGCTTGCTTTAACCCATATAAAGCTTTCCTAAGTCTATAGACATGATTAGGTAGAGTTGAATCAACAAAACCTGATGGCTGTTCCACATAGACTTCCTCTTTAAGATTACCATTCAGAAATGCTGACTTGACATCCATTTGGTAAACTTTGAATCCTTGAAAGGTTGCATAGGCAAGAAACATTCTTATGGCTTCCAGTCTGGCTACTGGAGCAAAGGTTTGATCAAAGTCAATACCTTCTTCCTGCCTATATCCTTTAGCAACCAGTCTTGCTTTATTCTTAATGATGACCCCTTGTTCATCCATCTTATTCATGTAGATCCACTTGGTTCCTATTATATTGTGGTCTTTAGGTTTAGGAACAAGTTCCCAGACCTTGCACCTCTTGAACTGATTAAGCTCTTCTTGCATTGCTTCAGTCCATTGTGGATCTAGTATGGCTTCTTCAAACTTCTTTGGTTCAACTTGAGATAGAAAACTGGAGTAGATTGCTGCATTCTGATTTCTGCTCCTTGTTTGTACTCCTTGTCTTGGATCTCCAATAATCTGCTCTACTGGATGATCTCTAAGATGCCTATTGGCTGGAGGCATCCTAACTTCTGGTTGAACCTCTTCAGCATTTCCATCATGCTGTACTCCTTGAACTTCATCAGCAATTGGTACATGTAGTTCTCCCCCTGGACAACAGCCACTGTCTTCTACTTGCTGTCTTGCAGTAGGTACTTCTTCTATAGTAAGCTTGTCCATCTTCTTTGTTAAACCTGTGGGGCTGCATACACTACTAGACAACTCATTGTTAATAAGTTTAGTCTCATCAAATACTACATGTACAGATTCTTCTACAACTTGTGTAGACAAGTTGTAGACTCTATAAGCCTTACTGTTGTTGCTGTACCCAACAAAAATTCCCTCTTGGGATTTGGCAGCAAACTTGGTCAAGTAATACTTTCCATTGTTAAGTATGAAGCACTTATAACCAAAGATCCTGAAGTAGGATAGGTTTGGTTTCCTGCCTTTCACAACTTCATAGGGGGTCTTGTTGAGGCTTTTAGTGATGGTAGCCCTATTTATAACATGGCATGCAGTATTAACTACTTCAGCACAGAAATACTCTGGCAGTGATGTATCACTTAATAGGGTCCTACCAGCCTCAATCAAGGTTCTATTCTTCCTCTCAGCAATGCCATTTTGCTGAGGTGTTCTAGGTGAAGAAAACTCTTGAAATATCCCAAATTCTTCGCATAGTTTTGTCATGCTATCAGACTGAAATTCAGTACCATGGTCACTTCTAATCTTGACCACTATACTGTTTAGTTCATTCTGAATTTGCTTGACAAAGCTATGGAAGACACTAGGTGTTTCAGATTTCTGTCTTAAGAAGAACACCCAGGAAAACCTTGAGTAGTCATCTACAACTACAAAGGTATAGACCTTCCTTCCTAGGCTGTGAACTGGCATTGGACCAAAGAGATCCATATGCAAGAGGTGTAAACACCTCACAACATCTTTTTTTTCTATGCTTCTAAAGGTGGATTTAGTCCGCTTGCCCTTTTGACAAGCTGAGCAAATACCATCTTTAACACACTTAACTTGAGGACCATTCCTCACTAACTCTTTGCTAAAGAGTTTGCCAATAGTCTTGTAGTTAAGATGGGCTAGCCTCTTGTGCCATTTGACACAATGAGAGACTGTCTCATCAGCTACAAGACATACTTGAGAACCATTGTTCTCAACCATAATGTCTAAGCAATGGACATTCATTTTCCTATAACCAGTCAAAATGATCTCTTGATCAGTTGACCTCATGATATGACAACCATTTTTAACAAATGAGATGTCATACCCTACATCACTTAATTGACTTATACTTATTAGGTTGTGTTTCAACCCTTTAACATAAGCCACTTGAGTAATGGTAACCAAGTTACTAGAAATGTTACCAAACCCTTTGATGATTCCTTTTTCAGAACCACCAAAGGTTACTTTTGGACCATCTTTGATTGGAATGTAGTCCCTTAGTAGTCCCCTAGTTCCAGTCATATGTCTGGAACATGCACTGTCCAAGTACCATATTGGGGCATGGCCACTTGGACTCACCTGCAAAACAGATTAGTGAACCTTAGAACCCAAAGTATTCTTGGGTCCTTGGTACTTGTTAGTTTGCAACCTGACAAAGCTACCTACTGGTTTTCCAATAGACAGTTTGTTACTCACTTTGGCACTAGCATTGTGCCAACAGTCCATTGCAAAGTGGCCAACCTTGCCACAGCACCAACATTCAAACTTATTGTACCTTTGCTTAGGTACTGTCTTTGCTGTCTTATCTACAGCTGACTTGTTGAGTGTTGGGGCTTTGTCCTTGGACTTGGACTTGGACTGCTCAGTCGTTGCAGGTTTAATAAAACCTAGTCCAGCCTTGCCTTTGTGATGAACAAATTCATCAATTAAAGGTAGCACTGACTTAGGTTTAGAAAACCTAGCAACAAGCTCTCTCTCCTTTTGAAGATTAATCTCCAGACTCTTGATTTGATCATTTTTAAATGATATAGTTCCCATCTGAATCACTGTTATGTGCTTCAGTCTGGCTATCTCATTAAGCTTTTGATCAAATAACTTCTCAAATTCTGTTGCAGCAGCTTTGAGATCAGCAATTTCCTTTGCCTGACTTTTGGCTAGGGACTTGCTCTTCTTATAAGCTTGCAACAGTACTTTATATTCATCTATCAGCTGATGAATATCTTCCTCAGACTCAGATACACTCTCATCACTAGATGATGATGAATCTGATTCTGTACTGGCACAAGAAACTGAACTTAAAGTTGAACTTTGTACCTTATTGGGTCCTGGCTGCTCCAGGATTTTGTCATTTTCAGTCAATGCCATCAGTCCTTGGCACTGACAGTCTTCTTGCTCATATATAGAATCCATAATCTGCATGAATTCTTCTTCTTCTTCTTCTTCAGCAAACAGCCCTATGTATGCCTCAGCATCTGACTCAGTTTCTGAAGAAGAAATATCTGACAGAGTCTTCTCCTTTTTGGCAACAAAAGACTTCTCTTTCTTGCCTTTGAAATGAGTCTTCTTTCTGTCATTAGAATCCTTTCTCTTTTCTGGACAATCTGCAACAACATGGCCTTGTCTATTGCAGCAATAACACACTATTTTTGAAACAGTTGCCTTGCTAGATTTAGTCCTCTTCCTGTCCTTCTTTGAAGCCTTTTTATTCTGATATAAGTCTTCTTTTCCCTGTGAAGTAGAAGGCCTTGACCTCCACTGTTTCTTCTTCAAGAACTTCTGAAAATGTCTAGTGAAGGCAGCAAAGTCCTCATCACTTTCACTGCTTTCAGATTTTGTACTGACTGATTCATCTGACTCTGATTCAACTACCTTTGGAGGTGGAGTTGGTGACTTACTCCTGTACTTTCTGGGGGCTTCTGATTTAAAGGCCACTGTTCTTTCCTTGTGTTCATTTCTTGTGAATTTCTCCTCTTCTTTCCTCACTGTCAACTGTATTTCATATGACAACAATTTGCCAAACAGTGTAGGTGGAGGAATTTCTCCCAACTTAGCCATTTCTCTAATGGCACAGATCTTGGTGTCCCAATCTTTAGTTAGGGACCTTAGGAACTTGTCATTTAGTTCATAATTACTAAACTCTCTTACATAAGACATGAGTTCATTCACTATCCTATAGAACTTCTTATAGCACTCAGTTATGCTATCACCCTTTCCTTGTCTAAAACTTTCATACTCTTGATTTAGCAAGGATTTTATATCTTACCTTACTTCTTCAGAACCCTCCATATACACAATAAGAGTATCCTACATCTCTTTGGCTGTCTTACAGTGTATTAGATTCTGAAAAGTTGCATCATCTATGGCACTCACTATAATGTTTTGAGCCCTTTTATCCATTGTGGCTAGGACAATCTCATCCTTTATCATTTTAGAGAAATCCTTTGGTGTTCTCTGATTTGCATCTAGAACTGATATCTTCATGGGCACATATGGCCCCTCTTTGATTGTGATATAAATCCTAGGGTCTGAGGCTTCCATAAACAGCCTTACCCTTTCCTTCCAGATCTCAAATATCTCTTTCCTACATATAGGTAATTTCATGGATCCCAATTCCTTGTGATTCTCAGAGGAACCCATGGTTCTTGATTTTCTTGAATCTGTAATTTGACTTAGACTGAATCTGTCAATCAGGATCTCCTCAGACTGTTAGTCCTTTTTGAGGAACCTCCCTCTGATACCACTTGAAAGATATAGTACCTAAACACCTAGAGGGGGGGGGGTGAATAGGTGACCAAATTCTTTTTGACTTTTTATGGCAGCAATCAGTTTTTAACACAGGTTTATATCTACTTTTGCACAGCAATCACACAGCATACACAGCAAATCACAATCACAGCAGACACAGAGTTTTATAATGGTTCCCCAAGATTTTGGTACATCCACTTTCCCCCTTCGCCTATCTAGCAGTGTACTAGATTCAGCCAAACTTCTCCACTAACTCAGAACCCAAAACTGGTTCCTACACCTCAGGCCCAAGGCCCTACAACTCAGCTTTTCCACAAAGCCTACACTCAGCCACAAAGGCCTACACTCAGCCACCAAGGCCTACTCTCAGAGATTTCAATCTCCTACACTCAGGCTCTCAAGCCCTACACTCGGCCTTTATAATTACAGGCTTACAAAAACTCAGATCCAAAAGATCCTACAAGTTATAATGAATACAAAAAGTATAAACTCAACAACTCAGATGAAAGAGAGATAAGTTGTGAGATTCTTGATGAGTTCTTGGAAGAACTCAGCTGGACTCAATCTGACTTAGCTTTCTTCAAAGCTTCTTGAAAGTAGAACTCAATAAGATTGACTCCTTCTGCAGTTGATCCTTGATCTCTACTTCTTAAGATCCAGAATAAATCTGAACCCTTCTTCTCAGCCTAGTTCCAAAGGCTGATTTCTTGGATGGAGCTCTCTCTCTCCAACTTCTTAGATCTGCACTTTATTCTTCAAGGAATAGCTAGATCTTCTCTTTTTGATACTTGATCAATAATGTGAACTTTATCAATTTTCAACTACTACTTTTTAACCACTTCTTCTGTAGACAACACAAGCCTATTTATAGGCCTTCTTCATGGTAACCGGCTGATCCAGTCCTTAACTGTCTTCTGACAACTCTGACAGGTGCTGTAGACCGGCTAGAACGGCAGCTGTCAAGTCATCCAGTCAGTTCTTGAAAGTTCTCTAACTGTCTGAAAGTGTCGAGACTTTCTGTCTTTAAGTGTCGACACTTATAGACCAAGTGTCGACACAAGTTGTGTAAGTGTCGACACAAGTCTACAAGGTGTCGACACAACTCCTTGTGTTGTAGATTCTATGTCTCGACACAGTTTCTTCTTTATGTGTCGACACTGAAATTGAGTGTCGACACAAGTACTTGATCTTCTGTATTTTGCTGAATTCTTCTAAGTGTCGACACATCTCCTTTGTGTCGACACATCTTCTTTGTGTTGAATCTGTTAAGTGTCGACACTGCTTCTTGGTGTCGACACATGTCTTCAGTGCTGATACTTGTTGAGTGTCGACACAGCTCCTTGTGTCGACACTTGATTCTTCTGTTGAGATTTCAGCTGAGTGTCGACACATCCCCTTAGTGTCGACACTTGTACTTAGAATATTTTGTTGATCTTGCTGTTCTTTGTTAAGTGTCGACACAACTCCATGTGTCGACACTTTCTTCAAGTGTTGAGTCTTCAGCTGAGTGTCGACACATTGTTCCTTATGTCGACACTTTCTTCAAGTGTTGACTCTTCTGTTGAGTGTCGACACATTGTTCTGGGTGTCGACACTTATACTTAGTCTCTGCTGACTTTTCCTGAGTGTCGACACAGCTCCAAGTGTCGACACTTTCTGGTGTAGACACAGTTCTTCTAGGTGTCGACACTGCTGTTAAGTGTCGACACTGCTTTATTGTACTTTCTCCATTGAGTGTCGACACAGCTCCTTGTGTCGACACTTTGTGTCTTGTGTCGACTCAGCATCCCTGGTGTCGACACAATGACTCCAAGTGTCGACACTGCTTGCCTGGGTGTCGACACAAGTCTTCTTAAGTGTCGACACTTTCCCTCTGGGTGTCGACACATGTACTTAGAAACTTTTTGCTTCAGTCCTGCAAATACTTAACCTGCACAAGTAACTCAAAAACACATCAAATATATTTTGATGTATATCATTGAGTTGGGTGAGGCTTCTTCAAATCAGGTACATTTAAACCAATGTACCCAACAATTTTCTTAGGGAGCATGTAGAAAGAGAAGATATTTTACTAGAATATGTTAGAACAGATAATCAACTAGCTGATATGTATACTAAGCCCTTAGAGGAAACTAAGTTCAATAGGTTTAAAATTGAACTAGGAATGATAAACTTAGAATAAGTTTATAGAAATGACTAAGTCAAAAGGTGTCGACACACAGAGTTCTCTGTGTCGACACAGAATAAAGGTGTCGACACTTCAGAAAATTAGTGTCGACACATGGCAAGTAGGTGTCGACACATCCAAGGTGGTGTCGACACTTAGGTTTTACTCAGAATTATCTAAGTAAAGACTCGACTATGTGTCGAGTTAAGTGGTGTCGACACATAAACAAGTGTCGACACATATAATTTGTTGACTACACTTGTGTCGACACGTAAGTGTTGAGACATTATAAGTCAGTGTCGACACTTATCGACAGTGTCGACACAATTTAAGTTAGCTGCCCGCCTTTTCATCTTCAAACCTAGAAAGGTATAAATAGGATTTTGCCTTTGTCTGTCGACACGCTTTCAAAAGTTTCGAGACCAAACTTGTGTGTCGACACCTCTCTTCTCTCCAGTCAAATTCTTCAAACTCTAATGGCGCCAAAGCTCGAGGAGAACGTCAATGAAGGATACGAACTGGTGTGACAAGCGTTTGAGGATGCAGACCCAGAGATCAAGAACGTGATAACCATAGTTGCATACTCAGGGTTGGAATTTCTTGTTTCTGAGCCTACAAAGATCTGGAAGAAGGAAGTACTGGAATTCCTCAATGGAGCTAAGGTCGACGAATCAGGACTCAAGATCAAGTCCAGGGTCCATGGAGAAAAGGTGAAGGTATCACCTAAAAGTTTGAGGAAAGTACTACAGTTACCAAGAACTAAAGAAGAAGATGAAGTTACTGCTTCAAAGACCAGAGAAGCTCTAACTTGGTGTGGACTAGATTCTAAACTGAAAATTGGATCTGTGTTTAATAGGAAGGGCATGAACAGCCAAGGGAAATTCATGTCTGAAATAGTTGGCAAAGTGATATTGAGCAAACCTGGAGGGCATGATAGGATATCTGCCTTTATGTTCAGCATAATGACCAGGATAATCTTCAGCCTGAAAACTGACTGGTCTCTAGTGATCTATGAGAAAATAAAGGAAAGCTTGAAGAAACCCAATTTGGGTAGGATCTTAAGTCTATATATTGCTGGAAGTATTCCAGAGGTAATGAGTCAAGCTGCTGGAACAAAAATAAATCATATGAGGAAAATGGATATGAGGATATTCTCCAGATGGGACAGGGTGTTGTCTAAGGAGATACCAACCCCTGAGAAGATAATTCCTGAGAAAATATCACCTCAAAAGAAGAAGAGGAAAACTGCTCCAGTGGCTCAGGTTTCCACAAGCAGCTCAGGTAGTGAAGAGCAAGTGGTCTTCACACCTGATGAGAATGAAGAAGGAACTGCTATAAAGTCTCCAGCTCCTCAAAATGTTGCTGAAATCCAGGGGGAGCCTCTAGCTGTAGAAGAACCAACTACTCTAGAGAGTGAGCAAGCTACAACCATCATCCTTGAGGTAATCACTAAGCTTAATGCTTTAGATTTTCCTATAGAGGATACTGATTTGTCTGATGTTTATCAGCAACCACAGACTGATAGTCAAGTTCCAGATGTTGTCATGGAGGACACATCTGTTGTAGTTCAAGAAGTATCTGATCTAGTTGTTGATGAGCCCAGAGTTTCTCCAGCTCATTCTCCACAAGAGCATACCATGGAAGATCTTTTCTTAAATCTAGATCAAATAGATTTTGACAAGGATTGTGCTGCTGCTGAGGGGGAGAATGCTCCAATTGAGGGGGAGCAAGTGCCCATTCTTGAAGAACCTGCAAAGCAAGAGACTGAGAAGGAACCAGATGTGCAGAAGGAGTTACCCCCAAGCCCTAAGGAGAGGGTAGAAATTGCTAGCTCCTCAGCTTCTGAAGATGAGGAAGCTGCAAGGGCAAAGAAAAAGAAATTTCAAGTATTCAAGAGAAGGAGTCAGAGTTATAAGAAGGCCTTACAAACTATTGCACCACAGCCTATATCACAGCCAGCACCTACTATTGATTATAGTGCTCTCATGGTTGCAATGCAAATTAAGCTTGATGAGCACAGGCAGGCCATTGAGAAGTATGTGGATGAAGGGCAGAAATCATTGCAGTTTGATTTGGCCCAGGATATAAAGTCTATAAGATTTAAAATGAATCTTAATAAGAAGGAGATGACAGACTGCTTTCACAAGGGAGGAAATGCAGTGGTGTACTTGGCTACACATCAGGAAAAGATTAAGGCTCAAGTAGATGACATAGCACTGAAGCGGGGGTATGTTCTAGAGAACCAAATCAGAATGAATGATAACTTAACTGCTTCCCATAATGCAATTGTCACAGAAATGAAGAACATAGCTGCTGCACCTTCAACTTCTACTGCTAATGCTAAAGCAGAATTTGACAAAGTATTCCAAGAGGAAATAACTGCAGTTAAGACTGCCATTCTAGACTCTCAAAAAATCATTACTGACAAACTCCAAAGGTTAAAGCCTTATTTTAAAGATGGAGTCAATTATTTGGATAACCAGGTTAGATTTCAGAAAGATGATGTCAGGGATCATATTGAAAGAGAAGTCATAAAGGGGGAGAAAGTGTTAGTCAAGGCCAGCTCTGATCATGCTAAGTGGATATCTAATTCTATCAGAGCAACTCTTGGATATCCTCCTCTTTGTGATGATGATAATGTGGCAGAATCTGGAATTAATCCTGCATATCTAGGAGGGGAGCAACCTGAAGTGGCTCAAGTCATCTATCCTCCTCCAGATTTTGACATGATACATGCTGATATACAGTCCATGTATAGACCACCTGGGGGAAAGGACAATGTCATTATAGAGAAAGTTGTTCAGCCAATATCTGAAGCTATGCAAGAAGCTCTGCAGAAAGAATAAGAGACCAGATTGTCTAAAAAGAGGTTTAGGGAGCAAGCTGAACAGAGACCAGACTTTGAGCAGTGGAGCCCTACTTCAAGAAACATTATTTTGACTGCATGGAAAGCTGCAAAAGATAACATTCAAGACAGGAACAAGTGGTTTTCTGAGGCTGAATGGAGAAAGCATGAGACTAGGCAAGAAGCAATAGTCCAATATAGAAGAAAGGCCAAGATGGGAAAGCTACCTCCTACTGCTCAGGAGCCTAGCAAGTAATTTCCCAAGCCTTATCATTATTTTGAAAGGCAAAAGATTAAGGCTGAGGAACTTAAGAAGAAGGAGCTGAAAGGGAAGAAGCCTGCTGAAACTGAAGATGCTGAAGCCCCTGTGCAAGCAAGGATAAAATCTGGAAAAGGGATAGTGATCAAAGATGCTGATCATGAATAGCATAGAAATTTTCTTAAGCTTACTATATAATCTTTTGATGATAAACATTCTGTAAACTTTTGAAATATGAATATGACAAAGTATTGGAACAATGTATTGTGTGATAAATTTTGCTGTTTGTTAAATTTATTTCATAGTTGTTCTGAGATTATGTCTGTGTATACATGTTTGATTGATACATGTTTATGGTTGCCCTGATTATATATTCCTGCTTTACATCATGTTATAATTTTATTATGAATGGTGTATATCATTGACTAAGGGTTATGACTTCTCCAAATATGGAGAGATTGTTGGGTACTTTGGTTCAAATGTACCTGATTTGAAGAAGCCTCACCCAACTCAATGATATACATCAAAATGTATTTGATGTATTTTGAGTTTACTTGTGCAGGTTAAGTATTTACAGGAAAGAAGAAAAAGTTTCTAAGTCCATGTGTCGACACCCAGAGGGAAAGTGTCGACACATAAGAAGACTTGTGTCGACACCCAGGCAAGCAGTGTTGACACTTGGAGTCATTGTGTCGACACCAGGGATGCATAGTCGACACCAGACAGAAAGTGTCGACACAAGGAGCTGTGTCGACACTCAGTGAAGAAAAGTCCAGTAAAGCAGTGTCGACACATAACAGTTGTGTCGACACCCAGTGAAACTGTGTCTACATCAACAAGTGTCGACACTTGGAGGTTGTGTCGACACTCAGCAAAAGTCAGCAGAGACTAAGTATAAGTGTCGACACTCAGAGCAATGTGTCGACACACAACAGAAGAGTCAACACTTGAAGAAAGTGTCGACACAAGAAAGAATGTGTCGACACTCAGCTAAAGACTCAACACTTGAAGAAAGTGTCCACACAAGGAGCTGTGTCGACACTTAGTAAAGATCAGCAAAGTTCAACAAAAATATTCTAAGTACAAGTGTCGACACTAAGGGAATGTGTCGACACTCAGCCAGAGTCTCGACAGAAGAAGAATGTGTCGACACAAGGAGCTGTGTCGACACTCAACAAGTATCAACACTGAAGACATGTGTCGACACCAAGAAGCAGTGTCGACACTTAACAGATTCAACACATGAAGATGTGTCGACACAAAGGAGATGTGTCGACACTTAGAAGAATTCAGCAAAATACTGAAGTACAAGGACTTGTGTCGACACACATTATCAGTGTCGACACATAAAGAAGAAGTAGTGTCGAGATATTAAATCTACAACACAAGGAGTTGTGTCGACACCTTGTAGGCTAGTGTCGACACTTAGACAACTTGTGTCGACACTTGGTCTATAAGTGTCGACACTTAAAGACAGATAGTCTCGACACTTGCAGACAGTTACAGAATTTTCAAGAACTGACTGGATGACTTGACAGCTGCCATTCCAGCCGGTCTACTGCACCTGTCAGAGTTGTCAGAATTCAGTTATGAACCGGACCAGCCGGTTACCATGAAGAAGGCCTATAAATAGGCTTATACAGTCTACAGAAGGTGTGGTTGAGGTTGTCAAAGTTCAGATTATTGATCAAGTAATTGAAACACAAAGAAGATCTAGCTTTCAAGTGAAGATCTAAGAAGTTGGAGAGAGAGAGCTCCATCCAAGAAGTCAGCCATTGGAACCAGGCTGAGAAGAAGGGTTCAGATTTATTCTGAATCTTAAGTAGCAGAGATCAAGGATCAACTGCAGAAGAGGTCAATCTTATTGAGTTCTACATTCAAGAAGCTTTGAAGAAAGCCAAGTCAGATTGATTTCAGCTGAGTTCTTCCAAGAACTCATCAAGAAACTCACAACTCTTCTCTCTTATTTCTGAGTTGATTGAGTATATATTTTGTATTCATTTTATATTGTAGGATCCTTAGGGATCTGAGTCTTGTAAGCCTGTAATTATAAAGGCTGAGTGTAGGGCTTGAGTGCCTGAGTGTAGGAGATTGAAATCTCTGAGTGTAGGCCTGTTGTGGCCGAGTGTAGGCCTTGGTGGCTCAGTGTAAGCCTTGGTGGCTGAGTGTAGGAACCTGTGTTGTGGGTTCTGAGTGTAAGATCTGAGGATCTGAGATAGTGGAGAAGTTGGGCCGAATCTAGTACACTGCTAGATAGGCGAAGGGGGAGAGTGGATGTACCCAAACCTTGGGGAACCACTATAAAACTGTGTGTCTACTGTGTGCTGTGATATTGTGTGATTGTTGTGTGATTGTTGTGTACAAATAGATATAACTCTGAGATAAAATCTTATTGTTGCCTTAAAAAGTTAAAAAGATTCAAGTCACCTATTCACCCCCCCCCCTCTAGGTGTTTAGGTACAATATCTTTCAAAGCAGCACCAATAACAACAGCAGCACCAACAATAACAGCAGCACCAACAACAATAGTAGCACCATCAACAACAAAAATAGTAACAACACCCTGAACATCAAAAAACTGAAAGCTCAAACAGACATGCTTCCCCTGTACCTTTTGAAGATCCTGAAACAGATACAACAACAAGGATGACCAGGTTCCAGGAACTGGTTGGCCTTTTCATGATCAACAAAGCTAGAGCTGAAGGGAAGGATCCATCTGAATACACAACAATGTACAAGTATAGAAAGGAAGAGCTCAACAGGTTTGCTAAGGCTAATAAATTTTTCAATGTTGATGACTATATGAAACTGCATCCAGAAGCAGTAGTGCCCAGGGCTACATCTCTAAAAATCATAGGGACTGCAGACATGACTATGACAAAGGTGCAAGCTGCAGATCCCAACAGGGAAATCATATTCACTCAGTCTGGAGAGAAAGGCAAAGAGGAGAAGAACAAGGAGAAAAAGCAAAATAAATGATACTTGAACTATCTTTAGTCTTTCTGAGTTAGTTTAAAACTGCTTATCTAATTCCTGATACAAAGCTTATTGTATATATATCTGCTGCATATGCTAATTTTTCCTGCCAGATATATGTTTTCTTGCTTTGTAGACTTTTTTTATTATGAGTGTGTAATTAATGACCTCACCCAAATAGGTGGAGATTTTTGGATCCCTAGTTAGATTTGGGCTAGGTTCACTAAGTTAGGATGTGTGACCCAACATGTATAGCCAGGGTCATGGTTATGTCCTACAGTCTAGGCCAAGTCCTTAGAGTCAACACTACATGGACCAGCCATCAACAGACTGCATAAAGACTCAAGACTTTGAAAAATTTCAGACTTAGAAAATGAGTTCGATGTTCGTCGAACTCAGGTCGACGAAAGTCGTGCTCAGCTCGACGAAATTAGAGACAAATCTCTGAGCTGAGCTTGACGAACTTGAATCTCAGGTCGACGAATTCCAGAGTATACTTCAACACCAAGTCTAGAATTCTTCACACTCAACTCCAGTCGACAAACTTAGTTCTCAGGTCGACGAACTTAGTTCTCAGGTCGACGATCTCAGGGTACTCTACTTCAACATCTCATTCCAGAAACATCTAAGTATTTGAAGTCCAGCTTCACACTCTAGTAGACGAAGTTAGAATATCAGCTCGATGAATTTGGATCTTAATTCGACGATTTCTGGATCATCTGCTTCAATACTATAAGACCAGAAACAACTAAGTATTCTAAGTCCAGAATCACACTTTAGTCGACGAACTTGACCTTCTTAGCTCGACGAACTTAGACCACAGTTGGCAAGATTAATCAAGTAACAATTAGAAGTTCTCAGCTCGATGAAACTAGTTCTCAGGTCGACGAACCCAGTTCTGAGGTCGATGATTTTTGGACACTTTACTTCAACATACTTAAGTCCAAGAAACATGGAATTCTGAACTCCAGTCGACGAAGTTATATTCTCAGCTCGACGAACTTGATGCACAGAATTGAAGGTTCTGGAGAAAGTAGTTGTCTGTTAGTAGGTCGACGATCTTGGATCTTAGCTCGACGAACAACCATTATCAGATCGACGAACATAACTTCTCAGCTCGACGAACTGTGGACTCAGCTCGACGAATTATGTTCTCTGTTCGACGATTCCAGACTTTGTTATTTTCATCATTCTATCCTTATTTTATTGCAATAATTCCTGAGTAATTAATGCTAAAATATTCTCTGAATATTACCGTTAGACGGAGCATTGATTATGGTCTTTTTCAGGATTATTATTTGTCGTTTTTCAATGGGATAGTTGGGGAAACTATTCAATGCAAATATTCCCAAGGCCGTCAGCAATGAATGCAGAGAGGAATTCAAATTGTGAAATGAAATTTATATGGAAAATATAAAAAGGAACTTTTTTCATTCTCTTCAAAAAAAAGACACACACAAGGGGCAATCATCAGAATAACAGTTGGCAGAAAAACAAAGAAACAAAAACAATTAGAAAGCCCTAAACCAGAAACATAAAAGCAATTTGAAGAAGAAGAAGAACAGCTAATCAAAATCAAGAGTCTTCTTCTGTCTTCTTCCAGGATTCTTCAAAGTACAACAACTACAATATCTGTTAAGAAGTTCTGGGAGCTCATCTGGTTAAAGCAACAGTTTAAAGGCCTATCACCCTGCAACAAAGCTCCAACTTCCTGAACCATTCTACATGTCAGGGGGAGCCTTTGCTAACATCAAGATCCACTTAAGTCTTCTCAGAGTGTATTTTAGAAAGAGAAGACAAAATCAATCTCTCATCCCCCACTATAAAAAGGGTTCTTAACTCCCTTCAAAAGTTATTCCTGGTTGCAAGTCACCTGACCAAAAGACTTGAGGTTTAGTTTTTGAGCACCTGATCAAAAGCTCATTTGTGTCAGACACCTGATCAAAAACCTGAGTGGATTACTACCAGGGTGGTAGAAGAGTGGATGTACCTGGGTTGGGGAACCACTATAAATTTCTTGTGTTATCTGGTTGCTCTTTTCTTTTGTTCTTGTTGTGGCTGTGTTAGTTGGGATTGATGTGTTTGTGTTTAACTAGTTCATATTCTGCAGCACCTGTGATAGATCATATTATCTTAGGATTGATTATTTATTGATTAGTAAAAATTTTTATAAAACCCAAAGATACTCTATTCACCACCCTCTAGAGTATTCCTGATCTAACCTCTCACTTTCAAATGTGTAGTCCCCCAGGAACTCCGTCCATCTCCGCTATCGCATGTTCAAATCCTTCTGATCCAACAAGTATTTCAGGCTCTTGTGGTCGGTATAGATATCGACCTTCACCCCATACAAGTAATGTCTCCATGGCTTCAGGGCAAATATCACGGCCGCTAACTCCAAGTCATGGACCGGATTATTCTCTCATGCACCTTTAGCTGACGCGAACCATACGCTATCACACTTCCATGCTGCAGTAGGACACAACCCAATCCACTGCCCGAAGCATCGCTGTAGATTTCAAAGCCTTCGGTCCCACTTGGCGAACTCAGCACAGGCGTCGTGGTCAACCGACTCTTCAACTCCTCGAAAGCTCGTGCGCATTCCGGCGTCCAAACAAACTTCTGCTCTTTACTCGTCAGAGTCGTGAGGGGTAACGCAATCCGCGAGAAGTTCTCCACGAAGCGCCTATAATAGCCGGCAAGCCCCAGAAAACTCCGGACTTCCGCTACCGTAGACAACACAGGCCACTCTCGTATCACAATAATCTTCACCGGATCCATCGCAATTCCCTCTCCACTGACTATGTGACCAAGGAACACTACTGAGGACAACCAAAACTCGCATTTGGAGAACTTGGCGTACAATTGGTTCCTCCTTAGCATCTCCAACACCAAATGCAGATGCTTAAAGTGTTCCTCCTCACTCTGCGAGTACACCAATATATCGTCGATGAAGGCGATCACAAAGTGGTCCAAGTACTCCCTAAAAGACCTGTTCATCAGATCCATGAACACTGACGGCGCATTAGTCAGCCCAAACAGCATGATCGTAAACTCATAATGCCCGTTTCTCGTACTAAAAGCTGTCTTGGGGATATCGCTTTCCCTTATCCTCAGCTGATAATACCCGAACTTAAGAACCAATTTCTAATACACCAATGACCCGACTAACTGATCGAACAGATCATCAATCCTCGGGATCGGGTACTTTTTCTTCTCTGTTAGCTTATTCAGTTCTCGGTAATCGATACAAAGTCTCAAGCTTTCGTCCTTCTTCTTAACAAAAAGGACCGGTGCGCTCCAAGGCGAAGAACTCGGACGAACATAACCATGCTACAACAACTCTTGAAGTTGAACCTTCAGCTCCGCCATCTCCTTAGGCGCTAGCCGATATGGGGAGCGTGACACAGGTTTCGCACCTAGTACTAGCTCGATGGTGAAATCAATCTCCCGTTGAGGAGGGGCTCTAGGAAGATCGCCAGGGAACACATCAGGGTATTCTGATACCACTGAAATACTGTCCAACGTAGGCTTAGGCTTTATAACCTCCACTAGCGTGAAGAACAGCTCTGCTCCAGCATGAACTGCCTTCACCACCTGAACAGCAGACATCAAAGTCTTGCTCGACCCTTTCAAGCCCGTAAAAGTCATCTCACGACCTGTTCCCAACTTGACCTCCTTGCGACTGCAATCGATATATGCTTGCTGCGTCGAGAGCCAGTCCATACCGAATATCAGGTCGAACTCCACCAGCGGCAGTAACGACGCTTACAAATCGAACTCCTGATTCCCAATACTAATCTTTACGCCGCAGACTCTATCTGCGCACATCGAACACCCATTCAACAACAACACATACAGTTTATCCTTTGCCATCAAAGAAGGTACTCCGATGCGTGATATAAATCCTTCGGACAAAAAGGAGTGCGAAGCTCCCGTATCGAAGAGTGCTCTCACCGGATTATCACAAATCAAAACAAAGCCTATACAAGCAGTGGTAAGGTAACATGCGTAAAGTAACAAGTATTTAAAAATTAACTTGCTATAAATTTAAACCGTACCTGTCACCACATCCGCTTGCTTGATGGCCTCCTGCTGGCCAAGATTATAAACTCTACGTTGAGGCGGAGCACAATGGGATGAGGTTGACTCCACTGCCTTGCCCTTCTCTTCATAGGTTTCTCCCGGCTTCCTCTCGAACTTAGGACATCCGCTCCAGCAGTCTCGGGTAAAGTGTCCCAGCTTTTCACAAGTATAGCATGCTCCCGGGGTTCGGCTCGTAGTCACCCCAGATACACCAGAGGAAAGGGCCGGACCCGAAGTCCTAGCCTTCTTATGGAACTTGCGATAACCACTTTGAAATAGTCGGCACTTTGAACTCCATCTTCTTACCTCCATAGTCTCTCTTTGCTTGCACATTTCTTATATCCTTTTCCAACGATCGAGCCGTATTGACCAGGGTCAAGAAGCCCTGCATCATAGGCCTCGAGAGAAGTAGCCTTAAGTCATCCCTCAGACCTTCATAGAATCGGTTTGTCTTACGCTCCTCGTCCGCGAACGTAGAGGTGGCGTACCAACCCAACCGTGTAAATTCGTGGAGATAATCATCCACGCTACTCTCTCCTTGCGTCAACCTCTGGAATTCATTCTCCAATGCAATCCTCTAAGCCGAGGGAAGGTACCTTGCCAAGAATAGTCTCGAAAATGCTTCCATCGAGACATCTATAAGTTGCCTTCCCCTCAAGTGATGAATCTCCAAACCTTCCCACCACAGCCGCGCATCTCTGTATAACAGGAACGTAGCTATGATGGTCATCTGCCACTCTTCCGTTTCAGTAGCTGTCAATACTCTCTTCACTCGAGAGAGCCAATCCTCAGCTCGGGATGGGGTTCCCGTCCCCGAGAACACCGGAGGATTGAATCCCATAACATTTTTGAGCTGCCTTTCAGTTACTCTCCTAGGCACCAAAGGCTCCAACACTACTTGCTCCACTCTCCTTGGTTCCGCTGCTTGAAGCGGCACCTGCTCCACCGCAGGGGCAGGCTACTGCATTTGCCTTGCAGGATGCGCATTGATCATAACAAACACCGCTTCGACCACCAATCGTATGATTTCTGCTGAGGGAGGTGTTGCAGGCACATCATTCGGTGCGCTACTAGACTCAGAAACCGGGCATTCTGACGGCCCTACACCACTTCTGGTCACCTATAGTAGTACAAAACCCTGTTATGCGACCAAACAAAATTGCAAAAAGCAATTATAAGAACACGCAGGTTCCTCAAACACGTGTATTTTAATTCCTAAGTGGACATTCATGGGTTCTTCTATGTTATAACGATGACGCACACACATGTGCTCACCACCCCTTAAAAGAATTCGTCCACGAATTCATTTAAGTTGATCGAAACCAGTAGTCTGATACCAAATTGTAATACCTCCTATCAGTCACATAGAATATAGCAGTAGGTCCAGCCGGGGCCCGATGCCATATACCACAGACAGACCGGAAGGTTACGCAATGGAAACCATCATGCCAATAACCAACGTCCTACACAGAGTATATTCTAGTGGAAGCAATTTAAAAGTTGAAAAATAAGAACCCCGCCAAAAAGCATGATTGTCCACTTCAATAAACACAACATGAATGAACGTACAAATACACAAGTACTTGGCCCTATGGCCTTACAATAGTTTACTCAAATATACGTGTCTTCCAAACCTCGGCACGCAGGTCGGTCATACATGAGAATAAAAGAAAACACTCAAAATTAGGCCTTCGATGGCCGACTCAGCAATAAGGGCTTTTGCCCGCTATTTGCCACTCGGCTCCGCAGCACCTGCAAGCAACAATCCACCAAGCAGTGGCAAACAAAAGCAACGGTCAGCTATGCTGACCAAATTATAACGATCCCGCCCCCAAACTCGGGGCGGCGATGCTCCTTCCCTGCACTTTATTAGCATTTCCATATAATAGAGAAATTACACATCATCACAGGCATAGGCTCGCACGGCCACACACCCCGTACTCTCAGGGCACATTCTCGGAGAACTCGGTCAAAGTCTGCGGTCTCACCACCACCCCTTGGACGACAAATTCTCGTGAGCATTACGGTCTTTCTGGCCTTTTCCTAAGACCCTCAATCTATGCCAACGACGAGTACCAAGTACCTTCGGTCTCTTTAACTGAATGACACAGAGCGGGTACGGTTTCACTTGACCTGTTGCTCACACCACAACGTCAATTAAAGCCATATGTGCGGTTCAAGCTTTCCCGAGTCCCAGTCTGATCACACACTTTACATAACCCAGTTATGTGCAAGTTGGTTCCCAGGACACCATGTTGGCAGAATTATACATCTGCCCAGTTTTCCGGGTGCACCTCGGAGTTAGTCCCCAAGGTTCCCTGTTGCAATCTACCGCGTAGAAAACCCAAAATACAATCAACTGCACGAAGTCTTCTCCGACCATTCATGCAATGCAACATCACCGATCCAGACCAACTTGTCCTGGTAGGCTTCACAGATCATGCCTATGTCCGTTTCTCGATTACGGACTCTACATGCAAAACAACGGGGATTATTCATGTCTACCCGAAGGAACACCACACACTCGCCGCAAACTCGCGAGAGCAGGCTTCCTATGCAAAGGTAAAAGAGGACTTCACATGTCCAAGATGAGAATCGTTACCCTAGCATTCCTCTTCGGTGCCATAAAGATCTATGTGGATGAAAAACACCGCAATGTCCTCGCCTCCGTAGATCCGAACTCGGCTTGCGATTTGGGGCTACGAAGCTCCACCGGCGGTAGGATCTCTCTTCCTTCTCATTCCTTGATCTGCCCTCTCTCTAGAACTTTAGAAAGAGAAAGCCCAGGAGAAATGAGGATTTCTACACCCTATTCTCGGGTATAACCCAGCAAGAGCAGCCCCGAGCCATTGGATCCCAAAATAAGGAAACAGACGGCCATAATTCGGACTTAAAATCCAAAACCTGGGCCGAACACGGCTTGTGACACACCTGTGTCCAAGGCTGTGTGCCTCTTTCGATGCCGAAACCGTCGCGTCCCGAAAAGAACACGGTGTTGGAACCTTAGTTCTGATTTGGGCAAGGATCACTATTAGGTTTGTTTAGATTGACTCACAATGTATAGTCATGGGTCATAGGTTTACTTTTGGTTCTGCCTCAGAAGGACTCTCCAGAATTGCTGAAAGAATTTTGAGAAATGCAGTTAAGTCAAAGTCAGAAAATCAGCTCGAAGATATTCGAACTCAGGTCGACGAATGACGATCTAAAGTCGACGAAATCTGATCTCAAGCAAGAAGCTTTGCTGGACGAAATCCAGCTGAGCTCGACGAACTCCAAGTTCAGGTCGACGATCGCTGAGAAAAGTGCAAGTCAGATTCCCAGCTCGACGAAAATAGAAGCTGAGCTCGACGATCTGCAAGCTCCGGTCGACGAATTCTGTGCAGTTATTCCAGGCCTATTTATTTACAGTTGACAGATTGAATTAAGGATTAATTACAGTCAGAATATTTAATGCTAAACATTCCCAATGGAAATAGCCATTCAAAATGAGCAGTTTCAGAAGCTAATGATGGATTAATTCCCAAGTCATCTTCAATGCTCGGGAATGCCTCAGCCGTTATCAAGATAAATGAATCCAAATAGATATAAAGAGATTTACAGAAAGACAAAAACATAGTGATACAAAAAAATAAGCTCTAGACCAGAGAAAGAACATCAGGCTGAAGAAGAAGAAGAACAATCATTCAAATCAAGAGTCTTCTTCTGTCTTCATTCAGGATTCTTCAAAATACAACAAGATAGAGACATAGTGAAGGCTTTTCCTTTTACAGAGAAGGAGGAACTCTGTGTCAATAAACATATTTATAGAGTTCTCCATCTGCTCCAGCCTTTTCAAGAGACACACATTCATATCAGTCTAAGAAGCTTGTTGGAGACATCATCAATCTGAAGGCCTACACCCTAGAGCAAAGCTTCCCTCTTTCCTGAACCACTCAACATCTCAGGGGGAGCTTTGACATCATCAACATCCACTAGTCTTCTCTTAGTGATTTGAGACAGAGAAGACAACATCACTTCTTTTCCTTTCCTATGTACGGGGTTATAACTCCCTTCAAAAGTTATTCCTGTTTGCAAGTCACCTGATCAAAAGACTTGAGGATTGGTTTTTGAGCACCTGATCAAAAGCTCATTGGTGGCAGTCACCTGATCAAAACATGCTAGTGGATTCCTACCAGGGTGGTAGAAGAGTGGATGTACCTAGTTAGGGGGAACCACTATAATTCTTGTGTCATCTGTGTTGCTTGCTTTCTTTTCTTTGCTTTTGTGCTGTGATTTTATTTTCTTAGTATATATATATAACTCTAACTAGTACAAGTTAAGATCTATCCATTTCTTTCAATTGGTATCAGAGTAGGTTTTCTTGGTTGTACATGCTAACACTTGAACCAAAACAATCTGATAGATCTTATACATCTTTAGAGTTTATCATGACACAAAATGAAGAGTTTTCAAGCACCAGACCACCTATGTGCAATCTAGATAAACTTGCACTATGGAAGAAAAAGATTAGGTTTTATATGAACTCCATTGATGAAAATATTTTTAATTCCATTTTGTCAGGACCATCTCAACCTCAGGAAACAACAAGTACCAATGTTGTTCCACCATATCAATGAACAGATGCCCAGAAAAGGCTGAAGGTTGCTGATACACAAGCAATGAACATTCTTGCACAATCAATATCTGATGACATTTTTCAGGAAGTTGCTGAATGTTCATCTGCAAAAGACATGTGGGACTCCCTCATAGAAATGTTTGCTGGATCAGCTAAAGAAAGAAACCCTGAAGCTAAAACCTGGAGTGACTCTGAAGCTTCATCTTGTACAACTGAAGATGAAGAAAAGTCAAGCGTAAGAGAATTTTGTCTAATGGCAATAAATGCCTCCTACAGCAACCCTGATGAAGAATCAGACTCAGATGAAGAATCAGAATGTGAATCAGAAGAAGATCAGGTAATCTCTACCCTTGATCTTTCGCCAGAAGAATTTAAAACTGATTTTAAATTATTGTGTGAAGATTTGATTCGATCTGAGAAGGTAATAAAACTTCTTAGAGAGAATATAAATAATATATCTTCTGAAAATATAAAACTCAAAACAGATTTAAAGAATGCTCTTGAACAAATAAGACATTTAGAATCAATTAAAGGAAAAGAAAAGTCAGAGGACATAAATAAAAATAATGAAAAATTGCAAAAAAAATTAATAAAGCAAATCAACTTAAAAATCTTCAAAAATTTTTTGTTCAAACTAATTTGTCGAACCGAGCTCGACGAAAACAACACCATTCGTCGAATAAAGCTCGACAAACTATGAACAGAGATTTTGATTTTAACTGTTCAAGAATCTATGCTAGACGAAATAAATACACTTCGTCGAACCGAGATCGACGAAAATGGAATACAAAAAACAACTATTATCATTCTGTGAACAGAGCTCGACGAACTCAATACTATTCGTCAAACTCAAGTTGACGAAATTATTTTTCGTCGAACCCAAAATTTCAGAGCAGAAATTTTAACTTATTTCAAAATCATAATCAAAATCAACATTTTAAAAATCCTTTTACTGAGTGGATAATCCCTCCTAGGAAATATCATCCACTTGGTTATAAAAATCAACTTGGATATTCTTTTATTTCTAATTATTATAAGAGAGAACCAGGACCCAAGGAAATCTAGGTCCAGAACTCCTAACATCTCTTTTCAGGAAAAGACATATCTTACCACAAAGGAACAGTGGTATGTGATAGTAATCAAAAGCTCTAAGTCTCAGTTAACATAGAGGTTATATTAGTGGCTGTATTGTGGAAGGCTATAGCAGTAGAGAGAGACTGTTTAGTCTACTAAGCTAGAAATTCTACTCAGATTTGGGCAACGAATTTGGGCAAGGGATTTGGGCAAGGAGAAGTAAATAGGGGAGATTGTTTGTTTTATAAAGAGGAAACTGCTTAGAAGGATGCATCAATATCTTTATTTTACTTAATTTATTTCTCAAAGCACCCTTGTACATCTGCTGAAAATTTTTATAAATCAGGCATGTTGTTTTAGCTTTGTATTTTATTTGTTGTTATGTAAATAGTGTCCTCACCCAAATAGGGGGAGATTATTGGAACCCTAGTTCTGATTTGGGCAAGGATCACTATTAGGTTTGTTTAGATTGACTCACAATGTATAGTCATGGGTCATAGGTTTACTTTCGGTTCTGCCTCAGAAGGACTCTCCAGAATTGCTGAAAGAATTCTGAGAAATGCAGTTAAGTCAAAGTCAGAAAATCAACACGACGATAGTCGAACTCAAGTCGACGAACGACGATCTAAGGTCGACGAATTTTGATGTCAAGCAAGAAGCTATGCTCGACGAAATCCAGCTGAGCTTGACGAACTCCAAGTTCAGGTCGATGATCGCTGAGAAAAGTTCAAGTCAGATTCCCATCTCGACGAAAATAGAAGCTGAGCTCGACGATCTGCGAGCTCCGGTCGACGAATTCTGTGCAGTTATTCCAGGCCTATTTATTTACAGTTGGTAGATTGAATTAAGGATTAATTACAGTCAGAACACTTAATGCTAAACATTCTCGATGTAAATGGCCGTTCAAAGTGGGCAGTTTCAGAAGTTAATGATGGATTAATTCCCAAGGCGTCTTCAACGCTCGGGAATGCCTCGGCCGTTATCAAGATAAATGAATCTAAATAGATATAAAGAGATTTACAGAAAGAAAAAAACATAGTGATACACATAAACAAGCTCTAGACCAGAGAAAGAACATCAGGCTGAAGAAGAAGAAGAATAGTCATTCAAATCAAGAGTCTTCTTCTGTCTTCATTCAAGATTATTCAAAAGACAACAAGATAGAGACATAGTGAAGTCTTTTCCTTTTACATAGAAGGAGGAACTATGCATCAATAAACATATTTACAGAGTTCTCCATCTGCTCCAGGCTTTTCAAGAGACATACATTCATATCAGTCTAAGAAGCTTGCTAGAGACATCATCAATCTGAAGGCCTACACCCTGGAGCAAAGCTTCCCTCTTTCTTGAACCATTCAACATCTTAGGGGGAGCTTTGACATCATCAACATCCACTAGTCTTCTCTCAGTGATTTGAGAGAGAGAAGACAACATCACTTCTTTCCCTTTCCTGTGTACATGGTTATAACTCCCTTCAAAAGTTATTCCTGGTTGCAAGTCACCTGATCAAAAGACTTGAGGATTGGTTTTTGAGCACCTGATAAAAAGCTCAGTGGTGGCAGTCACCTGATCAAAACCTGCTAGTGGATTCCTACCAGGGTGGTAGAAGAGTGTATGTACCCTGTTAGGGGGAACCACTATAATCCTTGTGTCATCTGTGTTGCTTGCTTTCTTTTCTTTGCTTTTGTGCTGTGATTTTCTTTTCTTAGTATATATATAACTCTAACTAGTACAAGTTAAGATCTATCCCTTTCTTTCACACGGGCTCTAGACACGCCCGTGTCAGGCTTGACACGCCCGTTTCATCCAGTACACGCTCGTGTAGCTGGGTGTGTTCCTCCATCGACACAGGACCAACACCAACCCGAGTAGAACATGGGTATTCGACATGCCCGTGTCCTATTTGATATGCCGGTGTCATACCCGAAGACGTCTGGGCTCCATGTCGTGTTTATCCCCTGACACAACTCGGCTAACCACCAGAGTAGGACACGGCCTGGGACACGCCCGTGTCTCAGGCCATGTTTACTGTTTGACGATCGTCGACTGCAATTTCGTCGACCACACGGCCATCATAGAACCCGAGCATGACACTCCCCTGGGACACGCCCGTGTCACAGGCCGTGTGACCTCTACCAAGTCCCAGACTTGGCTCAAAATGCCTCTAGTCGCTCTTCTGAGTTTCGGGGCGTTACACCACATGCCATATTTCACAGACAAACAACGGAATTACGTGTGAATATCAAATCATGTTCTACTCGTATCCTAACTCAGAGCATTCTAGCGCAGCATTTTAAGTTGTAAGAACTAAACCATATGAATGTCCACTAAATATATAAACTCCACATTTATATATAAACCAGGAATGTATACAACACACACACGCTCATGGCCTTAAGGCCTTACAAGTTGCTCTTTGTAACGCCCCGAAACTCAAAGGAGAAAAGGGGGACGTTTTGGGCCAGTTTTGGTTTCTGGCTGAAGGGACACGGCCTGGGACACGGGCGTGTCCCAGGGCGTGTCGACCCGTGTCGACACTTAACCGTGAAATCGTCGAGTTATTCTCGACGATTCGTCGAGAATGGGCACACGGCCTGCGACACGGGCGTGTCGCAGGGCGTGTCGACCCGTGTCGACGATCGTCAAGGTGAAATCGTCGAGATTCACTCGACGATCGTCGAGACAAGGCACACGGCCTAGGACACGGGCGTGTCCAAGGCCGTGTCATCGAGTCGTCGTTCTCCCCTCGACGAAATGTCCCGTGTACACGGCCTGGGGGCCCAGGCGTGTCAATGTGACACGGGCAAGGACACGGGCGTGTCCTAGAACCCGTGCAGTGCTCGGGTTGAAAACGGGAGAAAATAATGGGGTACACGGCCGGCTACACGGCCGTGTCAGCTGGAACACGGGCGTGTCAGCTCGAACACGGGCGTGTTCGATACCCGTGTGCGGGTTCAGAAGATTCGATTTTGACGGCGAATGCGGCACACGGCCTTGGACACAGGCGTGTGCCAGGCCGTGTTCGGCCCAGATTGGGCATTTCAGCCCCGAATCAAAGCCGTTTGTTTCCTTAAGTTGAGATCCGACGGCTGGGGGATGTTCCTGCAGGGATATACCCGTGAGTTGACTTGGAAAACTTCACTTTTCATGCCTTATCCTCTCTCCAAATCCTTGGAGAAAGTGGAGAGCCATTGGAGGAAGAAGAACTAGATCCCGCCATTGGAGGAGCTTCGGAGCTCCGAATCGCGAGCCGACTCCGGATCCACGGAGGCAATGCAAGTGCGGTGATTTCTATCCGATTACATTTCGATGGCGCCAAAAAGGAACGCAAGGGTAACGATCCTCACTTGTGAGCATGATAGCTCTCTTTCTTAGCATAGGAAGCCCTCTCTCGCGAGTTTGCGAAGAGTTGGAGGCGTTCCTTCGGGTAGATATGTAAAGTCCCCATTGTTTAGAGTCCGTATGCGAGAACGGACGCAGGCATTTTGGTTGAAGCCTACCCGGACATGTTAGTCCGGATCGGTGATGTTGCATTGCATAAGACCGGAGAAGACTCCGTGCTATTGGGTGTTTTCGGGTTTTCTACACGGTAGATTGCAGCAGGGAGCCTTGGGGACTAACCCAAAGGTGCACCCGGAAAACTGGGCGGACACGAGGTCTTGCCAACTTGGTGGCCTGAGAGCCAACTTGAACATAACGGGGTTATGTGTATTGCGGTAGAATGGGACTCGGTGAAAGTTTGACCCGCGCATATGGCTTAAATTGCCGTTGCGATGTGAGCACGGGTTAGATGGAGCCGTACCCGCTTTATGTCGTTCGGGTTAGAGAGACCTAAAGTTACATGGCACTCGCCATTGGCATAAATGGGGGTCTTCGGTGGTCAATGGCTTAAATTGACGTGACCAATACCATGAAGACGAATTGCTCATAGGAATGGCCGTCTAAGTGGCGGTGGTGAGTCCGGAATGTTAATGGCTTTAATTGACGTAACATCGACCGGTTCACCGAGAATGTGCCCTGAGTGCACGGGACGTGTGGCCGTACGAGCCAACGTCTGTGTTGAAATGGCTATGGTTATATGCATTGCTCGCTTGTGCTAATGAAATGCAGGGAAGGAGCATCGCCGCCCCGAGTTGGGGGCGGGATCATTATAATTTGGTCAGCATTGCTGACCGTTGCTTTGTTTGCCACCGTGCGGTGGTTTGTTTCTTGCAGGTGCAGCTGGACCAAGCGGTCAATAGCGGGCTAAAGCCCTTTTTGCGAAGCTGGCCCTCGAAGGCCCTAGTGGAAATGTTTTCTGTTTTACTCATGTATGACCGGCCTGCGTGCCGAGGTTTGTAAATCATGTATTAGTCAAGAGAAACATTCTGTAAGGCCTTAAGGCCGAATATTTGGGTATTTTTGTAACAACATTCCTATTATCATGTTAGTGGACATTCGTGCTCTTATGCTGGATTCTTGTTTACAACTTATACAAACTGCTTCCGCTAGAATGCTCTGTGTAGGACGTTGAGATTGGTTGGATGGTTTCCATACGTAACCACCCGGTCTGTCTGTGGTATATGGCATCGGGCCCCGGCCGGACCTACTGCTATATGCTATGCGACGGATAGGGGGTGTTACAATTTGGTATCAGACTACTGGTTTTGGTTGGGCTTGAATGGAATTCGTGGGCGAATTCTTTTTAAGGGGTGGTGAGCACATTGTGTGCGTCATCGTTATAACAGTAAAAAGAACTCATGAATGTCCACTTAGGAATGAAAATACTCGTGTTTGAGGAACCTGCGTGTTCCTATAATTGCTGTTTGCAATTTATTTGGTCGCTAAACGGTGTTTTGTACCACTATAGGTGACCCGAAGTGGTGTTGGGCCGTCAGAACGCCGAGTTTCTGAGGCAAGTAGTGCACCGGAAGTTGCTCCCGCAACACCTTTGTCGGCTGAAAATATAAGATTGGTGGCTGAAGCGGTGTTGGCCGTGATCAATGCGCAGCCTGGGAGGCAAGCGCAGCAGCCAGCTCCTGTGATGGAGCAAGAACCTCTGCAAGAGGCTGAGCCGAGGAGGGTGGAGCAAGTGGTTGTAGAACCAATAGTGCCAAGGAGGGCAACTGAGAGGCAGTTGAAGCATGTAATGAGCTTTAACCCTCCGTTATTCTCGGGGTTGGGAACCCCATCTCAGGCTGAAGACTGGCTCTCTAGGGTGAAGAGAGTCATGACAGCGACGGAGACGGAGGAGTGGCAGATGACCACCATCGCTACGTTCCTGCTGGACGGTGAAGCGAGGATGTGGTGGGAAGGTTTGGAGCTGCATCATCTGCGAGGTAGACAACTGATAGACGTTCCGATGGAAGAGTTCTCGGAATTGTTCTTAGCAAGATACCTCCCTTCTACTCAGAGGATTTCAATGGAGAATGAGTTCCTGAAGTTGGTGCAGGGTGAGAGGAGCGTGGATGAATATCTCCACGAGTTTACGCGGTTGAGTCGTTATGCTAGCTCCATCATCATGGATGAGGAGCGCAAGACTAATCGTTTTTATGAAGGCTTGAGGGATGAGCTGAGATTGTTACTGTCGGGGCCAATGACGCAGGGTTTCTTAACCTTGGTCAATACTGCCCGGTCCTTGGAGAAGGACATGAAGAGTGTGCAAGCGAAGAAAAGCTTGAGTGAAAAGAAATCTGAGTTCAGAGTGCCGACTACTTCAAAGTCAGGCTATCGGAGGACTTTCAAGAAGCATAGGACTTCGGGTCCAGCTCCTTCTGGCGCTTCTGGGGCGACTACGGGTCGGACCCCGGGTGCGTGCTTTACGTGTGGAAAGACGGGGCATTTCGCCCGTGATTGTTGGAGCGGACGTCCTAAGTCCGAGAGGAGGCCAGGAGCTACTTATGAAGAGAAGGGTAAGGCGGTGGAGTCGACCGCATCCCACTATGCTCCGGCCCAACCAAGGGTCTACAATCTTGGCCAACAGGAGGCCATTAAACAAGCTGACGTGGTGACAGGTACGGTTTAATTTATAGCAAGTCAATTTCTTTATATGCTTGTTATGCACATGTTACCTTACCACTACTTGTTTAGGATTTGTGTTGATTTGTGAAAATCCGGCACGAGCACTCTTTGATACGGGAGCTTCACACTCCTTCTTGTCCGAAGGATTTATATTACGCATCGGAGTCCCTTCTTCGATGGCGAAGGATAAGTTGGATGTGTTGTTGCCAAATGGGTGTTCGATACGAGCGGATAGAATCTGCGAGGTTAAGATTCGTATTGGAGAGCAGGAGTTTGACCTGCGGGCGTCCTTACTTCCGTTGGTGGAGTTCGACGTCATATTTGGAATGGACTGGCTCTCGGAGCAGCATGCCCATATAGATTGCGGTAGCAAGGAAGTAAAGCGGGGAGCAAGTCGTGAGACGACTTTTACGGGCTTAAAGGGGTCGAGCAAGACGTTGATGTCTGCTCTTCAGGTGGTGAAGGCGGTTCGTGCCGGAGCAAAACTGTTCTTTACACTTGTGGAGGTTGCAAAGCCGAAGCCCGCTTTGGATCGTATTTCAGTGGTATCGGAATACCCTGATGTGTTCCCCGCAGATCTTCCTGGAGCCCCGCCTCAACGGGAGATAGATTTTACTATCGAGCTAGTGCCAGGTGCAAAGCCTGTGTCACGATCTCCGTATCGGCTAGCGCCTAAGGAAATGGCGGAGCTGAAAGTTCAACTACAAGAGTTGTTGGAGCAAGGGTATGTGCGCCCGAGTTCTTCGCCTTGGAGCGCACCGGTCCTCTTTGTTAAGAAGAAGGACGGAAGCTTGAGATTATGTATTGATTATCGGGAGCTAAACAAGCTGACTGAGAAGAATAAGTACCCGATCCCTAGGATTGATGATCTCTTTGATCAGTTAGTCGGGTCGACGGTGTACTCGAAGTTAGATCTCAAGTCTGGGTACTATCAGCTGCGGATAAGGGAGAGTGATATCCCGAAGACAGCGTTTAGTACGAGATACGGGCATTATGAGTTTACGGTCATGCCGTTTGGGCTGACTAATGCGACGTCAGTATTCATGGATTTGATGAACAGGACGTTCAGGGAGTACTTGGACCATTTCGTGATCGTCTTCATTGACGATATTTTGGTGTACTCGCAAAGTGAGGAAGATCACTTCAAGCATCTTCATTTGGTGTTGGAGACGCTAAGGAGAAACCAGTTGTATGCCAAGTTCTCGAAGTGCGAGTTTTGGCTATCCTCAGTGGCGTTCCTCGGGCATATAGTGAGTGGAGAGGGTATTGCTGTGGATCCGGCGAAGATTGTTGCGATACGGGAGTGGCCTGAGCTTGCTACGGTAGCAGAAGTCCGGAGCTTTTTGGGGCTTGCCGGCTATTATAGGCGCTTCGTAGAGAACTTCTCGCGGATAGCGTTACCTCTCACTACTTTGACGAGGAAGGAGCATAAGTTCGTTTGGACGCCGGAGTGCGCGCGAGCTTTTGAGGAATTGAAGTGTCGGTTGACCACGGCGCCTGTGCTGAGTTCGCCGGTTGGGACCGAAGGCTATGAGATATATAGTGATGCTTCGGGCAGCGGTTTGGGTTGCGTGCTATTGCAGCACGACAGCGTGATAGCTTATGGCTCGAGACAGCTAAAAGTGCACGAGAGGAATTATCCGGTCCACGACTTGGAGTTGGCGGCCGTGATTTTTGCCTTGAAGCTGTGGAGACACTATTTGTACGGTGTGAAGATTGATATCTACACCTATCACAAGAGCATAAAGTACCTGATTGATCAGAAAGATCTGAATATGCGGCAGCGTAGATGGATGGAGTTCCTGGGGGACTATACATTCAAGATCCACTATGTGCCTGGCAAAGGGAATGCGGTTGCGGACGCGTTGAGTCGTCGAGCCCCAGCTCAAGCCAATTGGCTATTGGTGCATGATGAGCGGTTGGTGCAGGAGCTGGAGGCGTTGGAGATTGTTTGTGTGGATAGACAATCTAGTGCTGAAGCAGTTCTGAATTGGACTGAAGTCCAATATGACCTGGTTGATCGGATTCGGCAGGCTTTGGATATGGATGCTCATATGAAGCAGTTCATGATAGAGGCTCTGGATGGGTCAAATTCCCAATTCGTCGTGGAGGACGGATTGCTGTGGAAAGACGGTCGTCTGTGCGTCCCAAGCGTGGGCAATTTACGGGTGGAGTTGTTGTACGAGGCACACCATACCAAGTACTCGATTCACCCGGGGAGCACGAAGATGTACCGCGACGTCAAGAAACTGTTTTGGTGGCCGGGTTTGAAAAAGGATGTGGCGCTATACGTAGCGAAGTGCCAAACCTGCGCCTTAGTAAAGGCGGAGTGCCAAAAGCCGGGAGGATTTCTTAAGTCCTTGCCTATTCCGGAGTGGAAATTCGACGACATCTCTATGGACTTTGTGCATGGTTTGCCAAGGTCGCAAAAAGGGAACGACGCCATTTGGGTGGTGGTCGATCGATTAACAAAGGTGTCGCATTTTATTCCGCATAGGAAGGATGATCCGGTGGAGAAGCTGGCAAAGCTTTATGTGGATAACATAGTGCGGCTTCATGGTGTGCCCCGCAGCATCGTGAGTGACCGTGATGGGCGGTTCACGTCCAATGATTGGAGGCTGGTGCAGCAAATGTTGGGAACAAAGCTGAAGTTTAGCACAGCCTTCCATCCGCAAACGGATGGGCAGACCGAGAGGGTCAATAGAACGATGGAAGACATGCTTCGCATGTGTGTCTTGGACTTTGGAAAGCAATGGGAGGACCACCTTTATTTGGTGGAGTTCGCATACAACAACAGCTACCAAGCAAGTATTCAGATGGCGCCTTTCGAGGCCCTATATGGTAGAAGATGTCGCACGCCGTTGTCTTGGTTAGAAACGGGCGAGTCGAAGTTGTATAAGCGATCGGAAGTGGAGGATGCTACTTCTTTGGTGAGAACCATTCGGGAGAGGTTGCTTATCGCTCAGGACCGGCAAGCAAAGTACTATAATGCCAAGCACAGGAACGTGGAGTTCGCTGTGGGCGATTATGTATACTTGAAGATCAAGCCGTTCAAGGGTGTCTCGCGGGTGCGGCGATTGAAAAAGCTAAGCCCGAGGTACCTTGGACCGTTCGAGGTTCTGGAGCGAGTAGGAGAAGCGGCCTATCGGCTGAAGCTTTCAGTGGAGCTAAGTGGTTTACATGATGTGTTCCACATTTCGGTGCTTCGGAAGGCGGTGCAAGAGCCTACGCAAGTGATCGCGGTCGATCAAGTGCCGGTGGACAGTGGGCTAACGACAAAGGTCAAGCCCGTGCGGATTGAGGACTCGGAGGTCAAGCAGCTACGCAATAAAGAGATAAGGATGGTCAAAGTCCGGTGGGACAATTGCGGTCGTGAGGAGCTCTCTTGGGAGCGAGAGCAGACTATGCTTGACGAGTATCCGGAGTTGTTCCGCTCAGGTACAAATGTTGTTTTTGTATATCTTTCCTTTATGTAATTTCGTGGGCGAAATTCTTTCAAGAGGGGGAGAGTTGTAACGCCCCGAAACTCAAAGGAGCAAAGGGGGACGTTTTGGGCCAGTTTTGGTTTCTGGATGAAGGCACACGGCCTGGGACACGGGCGTGTCCCAGGGCGTGTCGACCCGTGTCGACACTTAACCGTGAAATCGTCGAGTTATTCTCGACGATTCGTCGAGAATGGGCACACGGCCTGCGACACGGGCGTGTCGCAGGGCGTGTCGACCCGTGTCGACGATCGTCAAGGTGAAATCGTCGAGATTCACTCGACGATCGTCGAGACAAGGCACACGGCCTAGGACACGGGCGTGTCCAAGGCCGTGTCATCGAGTCGTCGTTCTCCCCTCGACGAAATGTCCCGTGTACACAGCCTGGGGGCCCAGGCGTGTCAATGTGACACGGGCAAGGACACGGGCGTGTCCTAGAACCCGTGCAGTGCTCGGGTTGAAAACGGGAGAAAATAATGGGGTACACGGCCGGCTACACGGCCGTGTCAGCTGGAACACGGGCGTGTCAGCTCGAACACGGGCGTGTTCGATACCCGTGTGCGGGTTCAGAAGATTCGATTTTGACGGCGAATGCGGCACACGGCCCTGGACACGGGCGTGCGCCAGGCCGTGTTCGGCCCAGATTGGGCATTTCAGCCCCGAATCAAAGCCGTTCGTTTCCTTAGGTTGAGATCCGACGGCTGGGGGATGTTCCTGCAGGGATATACCCGTGAGTTGACTTGGAAAACTTCACTTTTCATGCCTTATCCTCTCTCCAAATCCTTGGAGAAAGTGGAGAGCCATTGGAGGAAGAAGAACTAGATCCCGCCATTGGAGGAGCTTCGGAGCTCCGAATCGCGAGCCGACTCCGGATCCACGGAGGCAACGCAAGTGCGGTGATTTCTATCCGATTACATTTCGATGGCGCCAAAGAGGAATGCAAGGGTAACGATCCTCACTTGTGAGCATGATAGCTCTCTTTCTTAGCATAGGAAGCCCTCTCTCGCGAGTTTGCGAAGAGTTGGAGGCGTTCCTTCGGGTAGATATGTAAAGTCCCCATTGTTTAGAGTCCGTATGCGAGAACGGACGTAGGCATTTTGGTTGAAGCCTACCCGGACATGTTAGTCCGGATCGGTGATGTTGCATTGCATAAGACCGGAGAAGACTCCGTGCTATTGGGTGTTTTCGGGTTTTCTACGCGGTAGATTGCAGCAGGGAGCCTTGGGGACTAACCCAAAGGTGCACCCGGAAAACTGGGCGGACACGAGGTCTTGCCAACTTGGTGGCCTGAGAGCCAACTTGAACATAACGGGGTTATGTGTATTGCGGTAGAATGGGACTCGGTGAAAGTTTGACCCGCGCATATGGCTTAAATTGCCGTTGCGATGTGAGTACGGGTTAGATGGAGCCGTACCCGCTTTATGTCGTTCGGGTTAGAGAGACCTAAAGTTACATGGCACTCGCCGTTGGCATAAATGGGGGTCTTCGGTGGTCAATGGCTTAAATTGACGTGACCAATACCATGAAGACGAATTGCTCATAGGAATGGCCGTCTAAGTGGCGGTGGTGAGTCCGGAATGTTAATGGCTTTAATTGACGTAACATCGACCGGTTCACCGAGAATGTGCCCTGAGTGCACGGGACGTGTGGCCGTACGAGCCAACGTCTGTGTTGAAATGCCTATGGTTATATGCATTGATCGCTTGTGCTAATGAAATGCAGGGAAGGAGCATCGCCGCCCCGAGTTGGGGGCGGGATCGTTATAATTTGGTCAGCATTGCTGACCGTTGCTTTGTTTGCCACCGTGTGGTGGTTTGTTGCTTGCAGGTGCAGCTGGACCAAGCGGTCAATAGCGGGCTAAAGCCCTTTTTGCGAAGCTGGCCCTCGAAGGCCCAAGTGGAAATGTTTTCTGTTTTACTCATGTATGACCGGCCTGCGTGCCGAGGTTTGTAAATCATGTATTAGTCAAGAGAAACATTCTGTAAGGCCTTAAGGCCGAATATTTGGGTATTTTTGTAACAACATTCCTATTATCATGTTAGTGGACATTCGTGCTCTTATGCTGGGTTCTTGTTTACAACTTATACAAACTGCTTCCGCTAGAATGCTCTGTGTAGGACGTTGAGATTGGTTGGATGGTTTCCATACGTAACCACCCGGTCTATCTGTGGTATATGGCGTCAGGCCCCGGCCGGACCTACTGCTATATGCTATGCGACGGATAGGGGGTGTTACACTCTTTACAAATATACAGCTTCATATATCGGCACGTAGGCTGGCCACACATGAAATCCAAGAATTCTTTGCACAACCTTCAAGGGCCTTTAAGCGGCAAGGCTTCATTCCGCTCAATTCAATTCACTCATCAGCACCTGTAAGTAGACATCCACCCCAACATTGGTAAACAAAGCAACGGTCAGCATTAGTTGACTAATTATAACGACCATACCCCTTACCCGGGGCAGTGGTTCCTTCCCTGTATGCATTGCCAAAAATCTAGCTATCATCACAAGTATCACAACAGTATCACAAATGCCGGCCTCCTCCAGACGCTCCGTGCACTCAGGGCACCTTACGGTGTACCGGACTCTATGGCACCACCATCGAGCAGAGGTTTTTAACATGTTGGTTGGCCGGTCCTAGTCCACCAACTCACATGCTGGCGACATTCCGTCCATCCCACTCAGTGGTACTAACCTCACGGCAAATGCGAGCATCTAGATCGACCCACCATTATGGTGCAGTAAGCCGAGCCACCAATCGATCTCCCACCAGCATGGAGATCAACACACCATTGTGGTGCAACAAGCCTTACCACCAATCGATCTCCCACAAGCATTCAAATCGACCCACCATTGTGGTGCAACAAGCCTTGCCACCAATCGATCTCCCACATACATTCAGATCGACCCACCATTATGGTGCAGCAAGCCTTACCATCAATCGATCTCCCACAAGCATTCAGATCGACCGAACATTGTGGTGCAGCAAGCCCTACCACCAATCAATCACCCACAAGCATTCAGATCGACCCACCATTATGGTGCAGCAAGCCGGGTCTGTCTCGCGTCCCCCGGGCATTGCCACTCATCGATCTCCCAAAACAACCACGGGCAGGTCAGCCTTTCCCGTGCTCAATCCGTCAGTAGCGCACCACTAGACGCGGGTCGGCTTTCTCTCCTGTTTAGCCGCAACGTTTCGCTCTCTCGGAGCAACTAGCGCTCACCGCGCTCACACCACAAGGTGCTTACCCAAGACATCCAAGATCAACATACAGTTCACGCAGAGCTTACAACAAAAGAACTACAAGCACCACAATTCATAGGCAGCACATACTACACGGAGTCTTCTCCGGTTCACAATTTGAACATCACCAATCCAGACTAACCGCCCGGATGGGCTTCACACAGCATGTCTACGCCGTACTACACACTTCCGGCTCTAGATGCAGACTCACTTACGTTTTCCACCTCGTGGTGGAGGATTCCATGCAGATGCATAAAGAAAGGACTTCGATTGTCCAAGAAGGAGATCGTTACCCTCGGCGATCGCTTTGTAGCCATGAACTAGCCGGTTGGAAATCACCGCCACGGCTTTGCCTCCATGAATCCGCACTCCGAAACTCTTCCGGCAGCAGGCTTCCTTTCCCTTTTCCTTCCTTGCTCTCTCTCTCTCTCCCTCTCTTCTTCTCTTTAGAAAGAGAATGGCTAAGATGGAATGAAAGTAATCCATCCATTCTCAGCCTTTTAATGAGAAGTGAAGGGCCTGGGCCCTTGGATCCAGGAAGAAGGAAATGAATGGCCTTGATTTGCCTAGAAATAAGCTGAACACAGCATGACACGCCCTGTGACATGCCCGTGTCACAGGCCATGTACCTTAAGTGGAACACAACCGACTCAAATCCAGAACAGTACACGGCTATGTGACACGCCCGTGTCACGTCCGACAGGCCCGTGTCTAGGAGCTGTGTACCTCAAACAGCACACCACCAACTCAACCAAAGCCAGACACGGCCATGGGACACGTCCGTGTCCCAGGCCGTGTGTCCCAGGACACACCCGTGTCCATCAGCACACACACAACCCTGGCTGATCCTGAGAAGGACACGACCCTGTGACACGCCCGTGTCATAGGCCGTATACTCAACTCAACTTGGCGCTCGACAATTGTCGAGCACAGTTCGTCGACTAGAGGGGACACACCCTCTGACACGCCCGTGTCGCAGGGCGTGTTCCCTCTCGAGAACTTCTCGAGTGCATTTCGTCGAGTACTCGAGAGGCTGCTCAAACCGAGCACGACACGCCCTGGGACAGGCCCGTGTCCCAGGCCGTATCACCCAACCTGAACCCAAATTGGGATTTGGGGTGTTACACACTAACACATATCCAGTAGATATAACATTTCAGTAGAAAGGCAATATTAATTATACACAACCAAAAATATGATTTTCATTAATAGAAGGATTAATGTTTTGGTAGTGTGCATAAAACAAAATACAATTCCTGCAACCCTTAATTAAAATAATAAACTTTTCTAAGTTTCAGGTTCTCTTATGATTATGCCCCTGCTGTGCTTGTTGACAATTTTTGTTATCTCCTTCCCTTTCCCTTTGCCTCTCAAAATAGTTGTATGGCTTGGGGAAGTACTTGCTGGGCTCCATAACATCTGGCAGCAGTTTGCCTAACCTCTTGTCCCTTCTGAACTTCCATCCATCCTCTTCATTTTTCTCAAGCTTGGCCCATTCTAGGGAGTTGTAGAGCTTTCCCCTTTCAGTGGTCTTATTCTTGGCTAGATCCCAGGCTGACAGAATGATAGTCCTGGATTGAGGACTCTATTGTTCAAAATTTGGTCTGGTTTCCATTTCTTACCTATACCTCTTCTTGCTCAACCCGATATCTTCCTCTTCCTCAGCAAGAGACTTTTCTTTAGCTCTCATCATTTGGTCAATAGTGTGGCTGAATGTAGGAAATTCAGTTACTGTAGAAGGTTCAACCTACTATGCACCATCTTGAATGTCATACTACTGAGTGTCATAATGTTCTGCATATTGATCATTGTATTGGGTACCATACTGATTCCCATCTTGCAGTGCTTGATTAATCTAGTCAGGAAAAGCAGGGATGTTATCATATGTTATATGTTCAAGACCAGAGGATCTCCTGATCACATTTGTATACCAAACTGTATTTTCAGTGTTAGTCATGATCACTTCCTTCTCCCCCTTTTTGACTTCTTCAGATACATCTTTTGTCAGGAATGTGCAGGCCTTTGTTAACTGACCATCCAGATGGTCAATACCAAGGGTGGCATGGTTCTTGACTTTGAGCAATTGATCATCTCGAACTTGAGCACATGCATACATTATTCTTTCAAGAATAGTTTTGTTTATTTCCAAAATTCCTTCTGTGCATTGTGGATTGCTAGCATGTTGTTGGCAGTGATAGTCTAATTTTCCACAATCCCAGTCTGGATATTGCTGATTTCAGCTAGCTTGCTCTCAGTAAAGGTAACTGTAAGTGCAGCCTTATGGAAGAATATGACAGTCTGGGCCTTCAACAGATTATCCTCAAATCTTATAGATTTAATCTCTGTTGTCAGATCATTCCCAAGATTCTTGATGGAGTCATCCCCAAAGTTCTCTATTTGCCTCCTTTGATCATCTAACAACCATTTCAATTGAGCCAGGAAGGTTCCTGACATTTGATTAGCTTGATTTGATGTTCCTTCATCATATATTAGTTGTTGTATTGGCCTGAGTTCTTCTCTTGCATATGAGTCAGCCTTTTCAAACTCTGAAGAATGTGATTGGCATTGTTATCATCATCAGCATTCCCTTCCTTAAACTCAGAGGATTCAACGTCATAGGATGTACTTAGCAAGGAGTTCAGTGTGAATCTCCCCCTCAAACTCTACAATGTCCACATGGACATTCAGATCTTCAGCAAGATTACTTTCTGTTTCTTTCTCCTTCTCAACAAGAATCTGATAAATCTCATCCAAGAACTGGTTTTGCTCCCCCTCAGCAAGAGCATCTTCCATGACTTGCTCAAGGAGTTTCTCCCCCTCACTTTGAGGACTGTATCCACCCTGTAGATCTTGATATGTAGATGCAGCTACTTTTTCAGTAGGACCTGGAGACTTGGAGGACTCCCCCTCTACCTCTGCAGAAATCTTGTTGACAATCTCTTCAGTAACCTTTTCAGCTACCTCAGCTAGAGGTATCCCCATAGCATCAACTTGAAGTTCTTTTGATGGAGTTCTGATCACTTGAATCATTGTTGCATGTTCAAAGGAAAGTGATACCTAAGCACTTGTATCTCTTCTGGTCTCTTCAGTAGATTGAGAAAGTTGTGGATCATGAGGCTCTTCCTCACTCTATTCAGATGAACTGTTGTCAGTGCTATCTTCTGGAACTGTCACTGCCTTCTTTTTCTTCTTCTCAGTTGACTATTGGTGAGGTTGTAGAACTCTTTCCCATCTATTGGGCATTTTGGAGTCCATCCTTCTCATGTGATGGATCCTTGTTCCTAGCCTTATGTTAAGGATCCCTGGAACACTGTTGTGCAAAAACAGAGACAGAATTCTACCGAGGTTTGGATCTGGGATACACTCTACAATTATGTCAAAGAGTACTCTCCCAAATCTATCCTTTTAGAGAGAATCACTCTTGCCATTAACTCAAACATATTTTTGGAAATTTTGTCATGGGAGCCAGACTTGCACAACAATGCCTTTCCAATGACATCTGCAAGGAATTTTCCTTTCAGGTTCAGTTCTCTTCTCAAAATTGATCTAGTGGTGAGCTTTGAGAGTCCACACCACTTTAGGATAGCTTTGACATCGGTTTAATCCATTTCATCTTCTTCATCAGACACTTTGAACTTCGGCAGTTACAGTGCCTTGCTCAGTCTCTTGGGGGTAATGTTAACCTTGTTTCCACTGATGAAGGACCTGAGTTTCATGGATGACAAGTTGACCTTGGTAGTTGAGTATAACTCAAGAACTTCTCTCTTCCAAAGTAGACTAGGCTCGAAGAGAACATATTCTAGGTCAGCGACCTGAAGCAGATGGAGAACTAACTGAACTTCCTCAGGATCATCCTTGAGTCCAATTTTGACAAGCTCAGAACCTTTGAGCAAGAAATCCAATCTCCTTGGAGGCATTTCTTCTATGATTTGCTGTAGATTTTGCGAGCTTTCGTGGATTCATCGTAAGGGGCAGAGAAGGGCAAGGAACAATGTATTTTGTTTTGCGCACACAACCGTCTATTTATAGTAATTTCTATTTTAGAAGATGGAGAGGCGCATACCTGTTTATGATCAAGAAATGATCAACGACAGGAATTGATCCCGATACTTAGCGCAAATAGACGTCACTGGTAGCATGCGTTGAATGGACTCGACGCACTCAATGCTGTTGATGCTTGCAGTTGTTTCAACGCACTCGATGCCTGAGCACTTAGACTCGGCGCACTCGATGCTTGATCGTGTCTCAGCACACTCGATGCCTGGACACATAGTCCATTTCTCCTTTATTTATCCTGTAGAGATTAACACTACTTGGTACAAACAAAAATATGTGGAGAGCTACTGAAGTTGAACTACATTCAACATGCCCAATTCAAACTTGAAGGTGTTGAACTTGGCTTCATCTAGTGGTTTGGTGAAGATATCTGTTACTTGCTTGTCAGTACGGACAAATTCAAGACTGATATCTTCACATTCCATATGTTCTCTTATAAAGTGATACCTAATATCTATGTGCTTAGTCCTACTGTGTGAGATAGGATTCCTAACAAAAAAAATTACACTAGTAGAATCATAATACATAAGAGTGTTACTTAGCTTTAGGTTGTAGTCTTGGAGCTGGTGTTGGATCCAGAGAAGATGAGCACAACAACTCCCTGTTGATATATAATTTGACTCGGCTTTTGATATTGCAACACTAGTATGCTTCTTGCTGCTCCATGATACAAGTCTTCAACCCAAGAACTAACAGGACTCTAATGTGTTTTTCCTGTCTTCTCTACATCATGCCATATTTATATCTGAATACCCAGTTAGCTCAAAATCACTATTCCTAGGGTACCATAGGCCAAAATCTAGTGTGCCCTTAAGATATCTCAAAATTCTTTTAAATGCAGAATAGTGAGACTCCTTAGGGCTAGCCTGGTATCTAGCACAGACATATGTAGCATACATGATGTCTGACTTACTTGCATTAAGATAGAAGAGGGAGCCAACTATGCCTCTATACATGGTTTCATCAACAGGTTTCACTGTCTCATCCTTGTTTATTGATAACTTGACCTCATGGGAGTTTTCATTATGGAGGTTCTCTCCATACCAAATTTTCTTATTAACTCACTAGTGAACTTAGACTAAGAGATGCACAATCCATCCTCAGACTGTCTTACTTGGAGGCCCAAGAAGTACTTGAGCTCACCCATACTACTCATCTCAAATTTTCCTTACATAAGTTTGGCAAACTTCTTGCAGAGGTTATCATCAGTAGACCCAAAGATTATGTCATTTACATAAATCTGTACTAGGATGATCTTGCCCTTTGATTCCCTTAGGAATAGAGTCTTGTCTATCTTTCCACTTGAGAATTTGTTCTCAATGAAAAAGATAGACATGGTCTCATACCATGCCCTAGGTGCTTGATTCAACCCATAAAATGCTTTCCTTAGCCAATAAACATAATCAGGAGAGTTAGGATTAACAAAACCTGATGGCTGCTCAACATAGGCCTCGTCGCTTAGGTCACCATTTAGGAAGGCTGACTTCACATCCATTTGGTAGACCTTTAATCCCTTGTGTGCAGCATATGCAAATAATAGTCTTATGTCTTATAGTCCTGCAACTGGGGCAAATGTTTGATCGAAATCAATACATTCCTCTTATCTATATCCCTTAGCCACCAGTCTAGTTTTGTTTTTAACTATAATACCATTTTCATCTAACTTATTTTTATAGATCCACTTTGTTCCAATGATGTTATGTCATTGAGGTCTGGGAACCAGCTTCCAAACCTTGCACCTCTTGAACTGGTTCAGTTCCTCTTGCATTTTGACAATTCAAAATTGGTCTATGTTGGCATCTTCAAACTTTTTGGGCTTAATCTGAGACAGAAAGCTAGAGTACATGGCTATGTTCAGGCTTCGGCTCCTTGTTGTAACCCCTTGACTTGCATCACCAATGGTCCAGTGTCTTGGTTTATGATCCTTTAGATGTCTAACTGCTGGAGGCAATCTTCCTTCAGCATCATTGACTTCAATGTCTCGATCCTGCTAATCTTCATCCTTATCCTATGAGCTTTGTCCTTCTTCAGGAACACACACACTATCATCTTCATTTTGGGCAGCTAGTGGAGCATCCTTGATGGTTAGATTGTCCATAACCTATTCTTTACCTACAGATCTAGATGAGGAGCTAGACATCTCACTGTTAATCATAGAAGATTCATCAAAAACTACATTAACAGACTCTTCTACAACTTGATTTTTCAAGTTGTAGATCCTATATGCTTTGTTATGATGTTGTACCCAACAAATATCCCCCCATAAGATTTGGCAGCAAGCTTAATCAGATATGACTTCCCATTGTTGAGCACATAACATTTACTACTAAAGATCCTGAGATAGGAAAGGTTTGGTTTTCTGCCTTTCATGATCTCATAGGGAGTTTTCATGTGATATGTATTAACAGAAGCCCTATTCAGGACATGACATGCATTATTAATTGCCTCAGCCCAGAAGTATTCTGGGAGAGATGTGTCATTTAGTAGCATCCTTCCAGCTGCTTTGAGAGTTCTATTTTTCCTCTCAGCTATCCCATTTTGTTGGGGTGTTCTTGGAGTAGAAAATTCTTGGTGAATCCCTTGTGCTTCACAGAACTTGGTCATTCCATCAAATTGAACTTCAGTGCTATAATCACATCTGATTTTGACCATAGAACTGATCAATTCATTCTGAATTTTCTTGACAAAGGTCCTGAAGATGTCAAGGATTTCAGACTTTTTCTTCAATAAAGTGACCCAAGCAAAACTGGAGAAGTCATCAACTATTATAAGTTTGTAAAATTTCCTACCTAGACTATGACCTAGCATAGGACCAAACAAGTCCATATGTAGGAGGTATAAGCACCTCACAGAATCCTTGACCCCAATACTTTTGAAGGATGCCAGTCATGTGCCTGGAACATCCACTATCCAAGTACTATATTGGTGCATTGGTTTTTTGGTTTAACCTACAATCACAATTAGGTTTATGTTCATAACCCAAAAGAGTTTATGTCCCAGGTTCTTGTTAGACTAAAAATAAACTTGTCTCACAGTAGCACTCCTGGCAGGAAGACTCACTTTAGCCCTTAGCACACTAGGGTTATGCAAACAATCTATGACAAAGTGTCATACTTTACTACAGCACCAATACTCATGAATCTCATACCTTCTCTTCTGAATAGTTCCAATAGGTTGCAAGCTGTTAACAACAAACTGTTCAGAGAGGAAAGTAGCAGCCCTCTTCTTGTTTCTTTCAGCAAGAATCTAACTGAAAGTAAGTTTGACAGTAGATGAACTTGGCCTGCTCTGATTATTACTAACAACAGTCTTCTTTGCAGCAGATATGCTATTGATGGCATCAGAGATGGCCAAGTCAGAATTACTATCGACTTGCCTTTGGTCTGTGATTTTTGCTGGAAGAGCATGATTATTGGCCATGATCCCACATTCTTGAGGGTAG